>JZKD02S0191391.1:494720-508871 GCA_000966675.3 Picea glauca | reverse complement strand
AGATTTCATTGGTTGGTATGACAGGTAAGAATGGTGAAGAGATTGATTGTAGAAGCAACTTGTTTCATATAAGGGTAATCATGCGACACACTAAGATAGACACATTAATTGACAGAGGGTCTCAATCTGATCTAATCTCAGAAGAATTGGTTAAGAAATTGGGATTAAAAACACAAACTCATCATAAGCCTTACACACTTAAATGGATAAGCAATCATCATTAAATGCACATAACAAAACAATGCACAATCAAATTTGCAATTTCATCTAAGTATGTGGACGGAGTAACTTGTGATGTTGTGTCGTTAAGAGAATGTGGAATGATCTTAGGTAGTCCATACTTATTTGATCGTAAGGCAATCTTCTACAGGACAAAGAATCAATATCAATTCACTAAAGCAGGTCATGATTATGTGGTTCATGCTCATTGTGTTAAAGAAAATAAAACACTTCAAACAAGGGAACAATTAACGAATGTAGTGCAAGCATGCAACAAACCAATAATTGTTTCAAATGAAGTAATTGATCTTAAGCAAGAACAATATATGGTTGTTGAATGGAAAATCAATCATAAGTTTCTTCAAGATAAGCTCATGTCGTGCAGATATCTAAAGTATATCAGCTCATTTGCAGTCGTCTTTTTGATGCTGTCATTATCAATGTTTTCTACATGGATGATAGTAGCTTCGGTAAAATGTAACAGGGTTCAAATGGCTAACAATATACTGTCAGTTGTCATGATTGTGTTACAGCTGATCTTGATGAGACAGGTGCACAGGACAGAGTTCAGAGATAGAGAGCAAGCCAGGTGGCCTATCCCGAGCTTGTTGACTGGTCAATAACCTTTTGGGGACCAAAATGTCTTATTGTGGGGAGGTGTGATTCGAAATCGGATCCAGAAGCCTGACAGGGCTTGAAAAATGCTCAAAAATGAAAGTGCTCAGAATCCTATGAAACCAACACCATTGTGTCCGTCTCGTCTTCCCGATTCCATTGGTATATTTACTTTTTCAAACGGGTTCCGTACGCGAAAGTTATCGCGTTCTGATCGGAAGCCCAAACAGGTAAAAAGTCAAAGGTCAACTGGTCAAAAAGTCAACGCTGATGACATCAGCATGCTGACTGTGTAGGAGATGACATGGCACTCTCTGGCTGATGGTTATTGGGCAGGTTCACTGACAAGGCAGACATGTGGCAGGCAACTGGACCAGTCAATAACTGACAAGTGGCATTAATCCGACAAATGGGGAGATGCCACGTGGCCCAGTCATGGGCAGCCACGTGGTACCCAGTCATTAGTTGAAGTGGCATGTTTAAAAAAATTGATTTGGGGTCCATGGGATTTGAACCCACGACCACCACCAAGCCCAACACCTTAAGAAATGGTCTTTGCCAATACACCAAATTATTTCTTATGATGTAAAACTCACATTATAAAATATATTGCAAAGTATTGTATGGAGAGTGGCCAGCGCTTAGCCCTTTGGGCTAGATCTTGGCCATATGAACCCATATGACCCTGTCAAGGGGGCGCGCGCTGGGAAAGAGGGGGCTTATGCCCAAATCTAACTATAAAGTGGGTTTTATAACCAATTTTTGGGTTTTAATGGTAATTAAGCCTATTTTTAATGGTTTTTGGGAGTTATTGGGTAGTTTTGGAGCCTAATTTTTGGGAGGAAGTTGGGGATGAGCAACCAAATTTCCTAGCTATATAACCAAGACATGTTTGAGGCCATAGGGGGGCATTCAAAGAAGAATTATGCTGAGGAGAAGCCAAGCCAAAGCCATTTTGAGGCAGAGAAGCTTTTGAGGAGGAGACGCTGTCGGACCATTTCTGGGAGCTCCGGACGTCCGTTTTGCGTGCCGTTTTCTTTGCATGGTTCTAGAGATCTGGAAGAACATGACCAGATCAGTCTTGTAGCCATTTGGCATTGCAGCGATGTACTTTTTATCTTTTGAGCAGAAATAAAGAAGCCTCCCCCACAGAGACAAAGGCCCGGAGACGTAGGCAAAGTTGTGCCTAACTCCGTTATCAATCTACATGTTATGGTTTACTGTCTATTATTTCATTTCAGATCTGCATATATGTATATGGCTGTCATAATTCCTCTTCTTTCCTCATTCTTTCACTAAGTTTCTCAAATGGTTAATTAACGCATGGAAAATTAAAACTCAACCATAAGTCATTAAAAGATCTGACGAATCAAATATAGACGTATCGACCTATTGGCCCTTGGTTAGGTAAGGAAGAAAAGATTAAGGAAGAAAGGCAGAGTATGAACTACGCAGAAGGCACATAGACCAAGGATGGGTCGAAGTGGTCAAAGAAGTAGAAAAGAAGGAGCGAAGTAAAGGAAAGCAAGCTGTTGGAAGAGAAGATCAAGGAAGACAGATCAACAAAGAAGATGGATCGTGGATAACTCAACAAGTGAAAAAAGAGACCAATGGATGCTTTGAAGAACCTCGAGAAAAAGAAGGAAAGACAGGCTGGCAAAGCCCTGAAAACCGGGGTCAGGTGGATCTAGGGTTCTGCATCTAGGGTTTTGATACCTAGGCTTTGGTCATGTAATGTATAAATAAAGGTCTAGAAGACCTGGGAGGGTTGGTTCTAAGTCATGTTGGTCGAGGATTGTGACTATTATTATTGTGTGAGAGAATTCTGTATTCTGGATCTTCAGTTGGGTGTGAATATCAACCCCGCAGTTAGGTGCGCAGGGAGGGGAGATAGAGAAGAGAGAAGGAGAGAGAGAGATCTGCAAGCTAAGTGCACATATAGAACTGTATGTTTCCATTTAATATATCAAGAAACACAGTTCTGTGGATGTAGCCCTAGGGAGAGGGTGAACCACGTATATATTGTTGTCTCTGTGGTTGATGTGTGATTATTTTATCTCTGTTATACTATTATTGCATGGATGTTAGATCATAGATACAACCTTGCAGGGTAAGAATAATATTGATAAAGTATAGTTAGGTTATCTGCATTGTTGTTTTGGATCTAATTTTCATTTCCTTTGGTTGTAGACACTTGTGTCCTGCAACCCCCTATTTCTACTTCGAGTTAGACTTCATTTGCTTTGTAGGTGTTTCCGAAGGGGCCAGTAGTTAGGGATTATTGGTGTACTGTTAGAGTTGAAACCCGGGTCTGCCCCTGTGCCAACAAATGGTTCCGTTGCCAGGACTAGGATCTTCTTGAGGGAATGTCAAGGTGGTTTCCATAAAAAACATAGATTCAAAAGTGGATAGAAGAACAAGAAAAATACTTTTCCAAAGCTCATAACAAAAACCCTAGAGTTAGTACAAAGGATTGGTTGGGAAGGTATATCTTTACTAATATACACGATATTTTCTTTGGAGGAGTTCATAAGGAGTTATACGAGTGGTTAGCCAGATTAGCAGATACCCATTTTGAAATCAGACCTAGACCACCTGTGGTTTGGAAGTTGATGCCGATCAAGAAGGCCAAGAGAGTTGATAACGCCGTGTCAAGAGATGTAGATCACTGGTTTGATAACACTATTGGAGGGTACATCACTGGGTTTTCTATTGACATAGTAGAGTCATATAGCCAAGCAGAGAGATATTTCTTTAAGGGACCTAGAGGAATTTTTTTACACTTTATGAAGTTGAAGATCAAGATGCTATTGCATGAGAAGAACATCTTGAAGATACAATAATTAGTTGGATTGAAAATCTAATGTTCAAGAACTCAGACAACGACAATGACACAGAGGTTGGACACACATGCAATGGGAGATCATTCAGAGAGGTCCCTCTAGTGAACCTGTTTGAACAGAATCACGAGCCACTGGCATAGGCCGAAGGGTTCTATAGTGGAGAAGAAGAAGAGCTATTGAACGAGGAGTATTCAGAGGTCGCTAGGGCAGAGGAAGGGAAGACTGAAGAACCTCGTCGGGAAGAATCAGAAACTTCATGGACTGCGCATACTGTCGAATTAAGTACTACTACTCCTCCTGTTGTTTTAGTAGCATGAAGTAACTAGATTAGTCAGAGTTATTAGAGCACTCAGAGCACTGTTACCAATAGTTCAGTACATAATCAATCAAGAAATTTAGGAAGATCTATGGCAGATGAGATGAGGTTACCTATCTTTAGGGGATATGGATCTAAGGATCTTGATCAACACTGGTTCTTATGCAAAGATGTATGGAGTATTAAAAAAGTCAATGACGAACCTGTTAAGAGAGCTCAATTTAGTACCACCTTGAGGGACCGTGCCCTGAGCTTGTACATGAAGTTTGTTAAAGGAATTGCACAACCTAAACCATTGAACGATATCAAGACTACATTGAGTGCATAATTCAAGAAACCTAAGTCAGAGTCGCAGTGCATTACAGAGCTAAAAGAAATCAAGTAGAGAGTAGCTGAACGTGTGTGGGAATTTAATCAGAGGTTTAAGACCTTGACAGGCCGGTTGAGTTTTTAGATTCCATACAAACAAAATAAAGAATGGTTCATTTCTGCCCTCTTACCACACATCAGAGTTCCTTTGATGCAACAGAAGGTTTCTTCGCAGGCCGAGGCACTGAAGATCACCATGAAACTAGAATCAACCCCTATGGGAGAATCCAACTCATGTATGAGTCAAATTTTGAGTCAGCTAACTAGCTTATCTTTGCAGGTTGAAGATATGAAGAAAGAAAAGGGAAAAGATAAAAGAGAAGAAATATGGTGTATCAGATGTAAGTCATAGGGCCACGACAAGGAGCATTGTCCCCTATTTAATGAGTACTTGGCCTCTGGAGCTCCGATCCCTTTGAAGCATGTTACTCTACCCTAGTGCGAGGTATGTAGAAATAGACATCGCCCTGGTGAATGTTATTACATGCAAAAATATGTCCAGACACCTACCAATCTTTATTTCACATTTTGTAAATCTATGGGGCATGATGAGAAGGACTGTAGGTCTTATGACCTTATGCATGAAAGGTCAAGGGATACATATAGGATTCAAGGAGAGATGCAGAAAAAAGGAAATGCTACACAGTTCAATTCCCCAGGAAGAGGAAACTTCAACCCTCGTGGTGGATTAAGAGGAAGAGGATGAGGAGGAGGTATGGGTCGAGGTAGAGGTCAACTTATTTGTTATAACTGAACGCAACTAGGACACTTGGCATGGGACTGTCAGAACCCTTGTACCACTTGCATCTACTGCAACTCATTTGAACATGTTATTGAGGATTGTCCAACATTGTTAGCCAAACTCTAGGAGAGACGGGGAGGAAACCAACAGGTACAATTAATATCGGCAGAAGGTTGCGGTGAGGATCCTAGAGTCGCTGTTATTACTAGAGGAGGTGCTATTATAGGAGAAGACAGGGTGACTCCAGAAAAGACTACAGAGGGATCAAGGATCAGAAGGGTTGCAGAGAGGACACAAGTGTTTGATCCAAGGAAAGAAAAGAAGACATTTGAAGAGGCAAAAAGAGAATTTGGAAGAGAACATGCTTCTTTATATAGGGCACAACCCGAAGTGAGAGAATGTGGAATGCCTCTAGCATTCGATCGGTTTGCCGCGCCTGGAGATGGAAAAGAGGTAAGCAAGCTTGTCAGTTTCTTGTATACGTTCATTGATTTGATTAAAGATGAGAGAGCAGTGCAAGAACTACAACACTTGATCAAACAATATGAGATAGGAAGGATATATCCTCTGCTGAAAAAAACAGTACATCAAGTATCTAGAAAGAAAAGAACAAATAAGGAACTACACCTTAATGCTAAGATTGGAGACTATGACATAGATTATGTGGTCCTCGACTTAGGATTAGAAGTCAATGTTATGACGAAGTAGACCTGGGAGCTGATGGGAAAACCTAAGTTGATTTACTCTCCTATTAGGATCAGGATGGCTAATCAGCAGGCAGTAAGCCCCTTTGGGAGACTGGAGCATGTCCCTATGGACATCGATGGGGTAAGGATGCTTGAAGGCTTCGAAGTGATTGAGATAGTTGATGATAACTGTCCTTATCCTACACTGTTGGGAATTGATTGGGATTTCAACAATTCGACTGCCCTTGACTTAAAGAAAAGAAGAATGACATTCGAAAGGGATGGTCTTAGGGTCATTGCACCACTTGACCCTGACGAAGGTCGCAGATACACAAAATCTATCAGAGAGAAAGACTGTGCTTATGAACTAGAGAATATATATAAATTGACAGCAGGAAAACATGATTACATTAATCCTATGACAGATGGAAACTTGAGCTGGCGAAGTAAAAGTGCATGATCATCAAATTCAGAAGAAGCATTAGAGAACTTCCAGAACAAAATGTATGAAGTTTCTGCACAGAGGTGTGCCATATTGACCAAGGAAGTTCGCTAGATTGGCACATAAGTAAGTAATCTACCCACATTTGATGGTTTGACTCATCTATAAACATTCTTATTGGAATTTGAAGAAATTGTACCAATACAACAAAGGTTGTTGGAATTGGATGAAGCCTTGAAAGAAATGCCAACAAGATGGTGGGGAACACATAAGAAGAACATCGTGGAGTGGGTGCAATGTCGCACTTTGATGACGATGCGCTTTTCAGACCAATTTGAACAGTGGGAAGTTTGATATATAGGTTAGAGTTGTGTGAAGGACCATGTGAGAAGTTGTGAGGAATCCGGGAGCAACATTCCTAAAGAACAATGGGTGCATAAGTTCATTAACACTTTGGACACAATTCCTATCAATTGGTATCTTCAAGCAGAACTGCGCCTCACCACTTCATATTGGGACAATATGACTTAGAACTTTATAGCTACATTTTTATTTGAAATTTAATACCCTACAATAGATCGAGATTTACAAGTTATAAGACAAGAAGTCTTTGAGGAGGCACCTAACCTCCCTTTGGAGCAAGAAGAAGATGAATGGACTGCACCTCTTCAGAAATTACAGGGTTGTTACAATATCAATACTGATGAAGATGATGATCCTAGGAATGTGAAAATCACAGAAACTGAAGGACAGAGAGGCACAAAAGGGCCAAGAATTGAACTACCTTTCATTGGACAACCAATTAAAATCAAGAAAGTTAATATTGGAACAGAGCAAGCACCTAAGTTAGCAAATGTTGGAGATTATTGGGATGATGCCACTATTGATAAGATTACCGAATTAATGCATGAATATCAAGGCTTGTTTCCAACCAAGTTCACATACATGAAGGGAATTAAAGGACCCATGGGAAAAATGAAGATCACCTTGAAACCAGACACAAGTCCAGTCAAGCAGAGACCCTATAGATTGAATCCCAAGTATAAGCAGAAAGTTAAGATTGAATTAGAGAGAATGATAGAAGCAAGAATCATAGAACCTGTTGAAGAGTCAGAATGCATTAGCCCTATGGTGGTGTAGGATAAGAAGTCAGGAGAGATCAGAATCTGTGTAGATCTGAGGAAATTGAATGATGCATGTTTACATGATCCATTCCCTACACCATTTACTGATGAAGTTCTAGATAATGTAGGAGGACAAGAAGTCTACTCCTTCACAGATGGATTTTCAGGTTATCATCAAATCAAGATTGCTAAGGAAGACAAAAATAAGACCACATTTGCAACATAATAGGGTTCTTTCCAGTACACTGTAATGCCTTTTGGGTTGAAGAATGCACCAGCCATATTTTCTAGGGTGGTGGTCGAAGCATTCAAGGAATTTTCACATAAATTTTTGGAAGAATATTTTGATGATTGGACTGTTTTTAGCTTATTAAAAGATCATATTGAATGCTTGATATTGATGTTAGATAAGTGCAGGCAATGTCAGATTTCCCTGAACCCGAAGAAGTGTATCTTATTTTCACCCTTTAGAGTGTTGCTAGGACATATTGTGTGTAAGCAAGGGTTGTTGGTAGATCCTTCCAAGATTGCCATCATTGTTGATTTACCTCCCCCTTCTTCGGTTACACAACTGCGCAATGAATTAGGACATACTGGATACTACATAAAGTTTATCAAGGGTTATGCACAGATAAAAAAATCCATGGAAAAGATTCTAAAGAAATATTGTCAGTTTCAATGGTCAGAGGAATGCCAATAGAGCTTCGACACAGTAAAGTAGAAAATGGTTACTGTGCCTATCTTGGTTTTCCCAGACTAGAGTAAGGAATTCCATGTGCATGTTGATGCTTCATCCATTGCACTAGGAGCAGTGTTGGCACAACCAAGAGTAGAATATATTGACCACCTGCTAGCCTTTGCTAGCAGGAAGCTCTCTACAGTTGAGATATATTACACTACCACTGAAAGGGAAGGATTAGCTATGGTGTATGCATTGCAGAATTTTCGACACTACTTGTTGGGAGGAGACTTTAAGATGTTAACTGATCACTCTGCATTGAAATACTTAGTCAACAAGCCAGTGTTGGGGAGAAGAATATGCAGATGGCTATTACTTTTCCAAGAATATGATTTTGAGATCGTGGTCAAGCCAAGAAGAATGAATAAGGGACCCGACCACTTATCCAGATTGGAACATGGAGAAGAACCTACCAATTTGGAGGATACACTACCAGATGCACAGTTGCTGGCCATCATAAAAGTTGATGATCACTTCGCTGAGATAGTCCAGTTCCTATCTACAGGAATGAAACCCTACGAGTATACAATTATTTAGAAGAAACAACTAGTAGTTCGCGGTGCATATTTTTCGCTTATAGCTGGAAAACTATATAAGATGGGACCTGATGAGGTCTTGAGGAGATGTGTTATGGAGGGAGAAAGACCACTGATTCTGGAAGAATCACACAAAGGCATTGTAGGAGGCCACTATGGAGGGAAAGCAACAACGTAGAAGGTTCTTAGAGCTGGCCTCTGGTGGCCCACTTTACATAAAGATGCTAAGGAATACTACAGAGCCTGTGATGTATGCCAGAGGGTAGGGAAGCCTTCCAGAAGAGATGAGATTCCCTTAGCACCACAACTAACTTTACAAGCATTTGAGAAATGGGCCATTGATTTTTTGGGACCTATTAACCCACCAGGAAAGCACACAAGAGCTTGATACATCATCACTGCGATAGAGTATTTGACCAGATGGGTAGAAGCAAGAGAAGTCAAGGACTATAGTGCAACTACAACTACAGAATTCATATTTGATGATATCATAACCAAATTTGGATGCCTGAAGATCCTCATGAGTGACCAAGGCACACATTTTATTAATAAGACTATTAAATCCTTGACTCAGGAATTCGAAGTTCACCATCAAAAGAGCACACCATACCACCCACAAGTGAATGGTACAGTCGAAGCTTTCAATAAGATCTTGCAGACTATGTTGACGAAGATTTGCAGTGTGAATAGAGATGATTGGGATTTGAGAGTGCCAACAGTGTTATGGGCTTACCGAACTACTTGCAAAATGATGACAATGAAGACTCCCTTTAAGTTAGTTTATGGCCTGGAATTAGTGGTACCTATGGAATATTTGGTTCCCAACTTAAGAATTGCAACATTTACAGGTATGGATGACACATGCATTGTGAAAAACAGGCTTGCACAGTTGGTGGAACTAGAGGAAGACAAGTTTATTATAGAATTTCATTAGTAGGTACAGAAAGAATGACAAAAGGCCTACCATTTAAGCAAGGAGATCTGATATTGGTATATGAAATCAAGTTCATGAAGCATCCAAGGAAGTTCAGGACACATTGGCTTGGGCCATATGAGGTTGCCTATGTTACAGAAGGTGGAGCTGTGCAATTGAAGACTCTGAACGGGGAATGGAAGGATGGTTTAGTAAATGGGAGCCGGTTGAAATTGTATTATGAAAACCAGCTACCTCGCAGCTCTCAGTAAATGAAAGAGAAGAAGGGTCTAGGTACCAGGTGCAGTTGAAACTAGGTGCCATACACAGAAAAGATAGTCTACACACAATAGGGAGGGACAAAGCATAAAGCATAGGTTGCTTCGTGCAGTCTACAGTCGAAGTAATACACAAATTTCAATACTGGAGTGACTTGGGACGAGTCACAGGTGAGTGTTGGGGGTATGTTGGCCCTTGGTTAGGTAAGGAAGCATAGATTAAGGAATAAAGGATGAGTATGAACTACATGGAAGGCACATAGATTGAGGATGGGTCGAAGTGGTCAAAGAAGCAGAAAATAAGGAGTGAAGCAAAGGATAGCAAGCCGTTGGAAGAGAAGATCAAGGAAGATAGATCAACAAAGAAGATGGATCATGGACAACTCAACAAGTGGAAAAAAAGACCAATGGATGCTTTGGAGCACCTCGTGGAAAAGAAGGAAAGACAGGCTGGTGAAGCCCTGAAAACCGGGTGAGGTGGATCTAGGGTTTTGGATCTGGGGTTTTGATACCTATACTTTGGTCATGTAATGTATAAATAAAGGTCTAGAAGACTTGGGAGGGTTGGTTCTAAGTCAGGTTGGTCGAGGATTGTGACTATTGTTGCTGTGTGAGAGAAGTATTATGTTGTGAGAGCATTCTGTATTCTGTATCTTCAGCTGGGTGTGAAGATCAACCCTGCAGCTGGGTGCGCAGGGAGGGGAGATAGAGAAGAGAGAAGGAGAGAGAGATATCTGCAAGCTAAGTGCGCAGATAGAACTGTATGTTTTCATTTAATATATCAAGAAACACAGTTCTGTAGACGTAGCCCTATTGAGAGGGTGAACCACATATATATTGTTGTCTCTGTGGTTGATGTGTGATTATTTTCTTTCTGTTATACTATTATTGCATGGATGTTAGATCAGAGATACAACCTTGCAGGGTAAGCATAATATTGATAAAGTATAGTTAGGTTATCTGCATTGTTGTTTTGAATATACTTTGCATTTCCTTTGGTTGTAGACACATGTGTCCTGCAACCCCCTATTTCTACTTCGGGTGAGACTTCATCTGCTTTGCAAGTGTTTCTGACAGGGTCAGTAGTTAGGGCTTGTTGGTGCACTGTTAGAGTTGAACCCTGGGTCTACCCCTTTGCCAACATGACTATGTTTGGGAAGTTGAATGTGACTGTCCCTGTGACAGAGATGTGAAAGATCCCATCTATGAGGAAATAAGTCTTGAAGATATTGAAAGTACCAACCGAAAAGGAGGACCCTCCAATAATCTTGAACACCATGTATCTTGATCGATAGAAGGATAGTGACCCTCCTATCTATCTCTCTTTGGGGATGTATGGTCTCTGTTTAATAAATTGTATGGTAGACTCTAGAGCCTCATCCAATGTGATGTCCTTGAAAGTAATGGAACAAATTAGTTTAAATATGACCCGACTTTATGGAAACGTCTATGGTATTGATTCTAAGAAGGTCAAAGTTTACAAGATTTGTGAAGATGATGAAGTTTACCTGATTGACTTCCCTCATATCGACCTCATTATGAACATAATGGTGATTAATGTTCTAGATGCTTGGGAATTATTATATCAAGAAGTTGGTCCGTTGATCTTGGGGTTTTTCTTAGTATGGATCTCACCAATGCACATATTCCCATGGGGGATGGTGCTTTTGAGATTCTATATAATTGGAAGAGGGATGAGAAGCATGTGATGGGTCCCAACAATCATGATTACACTAGTGCGTGTGATTTCGATGTACCTCGCTAGATCATCAAGTATGATCCACAGGACCTGTCTTTTTCACATGAAGATTGCATAGATACACTACTTCCAAGGAAACATGAGTACAAGGAGAATCTTGCGAAGTTCCAAGGGAAAGAACTAGGGTCTATCTAGATAATAAAGAAAGAGGATAAGGAGAACAAAGAATGTGAGAAATCCATTAGAGATGCAGTCCACAAAAAATCTTGTTTGTATCCTTACATTGAAGATATACCTTACATCAATTACAACGAAGGAAGTCTTGCATTCATGTGGGATAAGAGGAAGGGCATGCATAAATACGATCAGAAGGATAACAAATATTGAATTGGCCCTTACATCATAAAAAACAAGTTTGAGAAAGAGAAATACTACTTGACAACCTTGGATGGGAGAAAGATGCCATTACCAGTGGATGGATCTCTTCTCTGATCCTACATTCAAAGCAGTTGACTTCTTCAGGCCCTAGGTAAGTAGGTAGGTCATCTTGCTTTCTTGCATTTGCATCTTGATTTCTTATAGTAGCTTAGTTGCATTTCATTTTTCATTTTACTCTACTTGCATATTGCTTTCATCATATTACATATTTAGTTTAGAATTTTTTGAGAAAATGAAAATTTTTCTTTTTTAGATTAGTTGTTGATTTTGAAGTATATAGACAAAGGATGATAGATCCACCCTAGATTTTACAGTTTTATGTTTTAGTGTAGGTACAGGTCTAACAAGGAGATGTTGTGGTTCTCATGCACTCTACGGTGAGGACATGTCCCCAAGTAGGAGCCAGATGTTATCCCCATTTCCTAGGGATAACTAAGGAGATGATGTCTTGAGGCACTTAGGTTGCAGACATGGAATACCAAGAGATAGATGGATGACAACGTCCCCTTGCACAGATAGAGGCCCACCTCACCACCACAGATCTTAGATTCATCACGATGATATCCATCACACCAGCTTGCTTCCAGAAGACATTGGGTCTTGCTCCATGAGGTACAAGCCAAGTATTATGGTAAGTGCCATTTCAATATTTGAGGCACTTGAGTATGTTGCATTTAAAGTTGCTTTTGATTATGTAATGTCTGCTTGGAAATTACACTCTTTTCCCTGTTTCACCTTGGTGGTTGACATTGCGCCCTAGTAAGTGGTTTTGATGATTGAATCCGTTAGGACCAAAACGACAACCTCACGAGGATGTAAATATCCTTGCGTTTTTATAGAGGTGGTACTCCTCTTTATATTTTGTTTGGATTTCTATATATTCAAAATGTGGGACTTGACAACATTTTGTCATAGTAATTCAAAGAAACATAAATATTGCGAGAAAATAAAAGGAAAATGTTTTAGTTTTATTTTTAAAGAAATTTCTTGAGAAAGGACCAAGAATCACACACTTCACACACCTAAAGCAAATAAGAAAAATTTCCTCACATCCATCATAGTTTAAGATAAATATTTATGATCACATAAAATAAAAAGAAGGTGATCTGCATACATAAGAGAACTTTAATAGAGTGGACACATGGGAAACTCAAATAAAGATAATGATAGATCAACCTCAAATTCTTTATATTCTGAAAACAGGGTTACAAAGCATAGTCGAGATTGTTCCCAAAGTAGTTCTCTTGAAATTCCTAAAAAATATAAAGTCCATTACATATTCTTTGAAATTGTAAATGTGTTTGTCTTAAATACTGGGATTGGGGCACCCGCGGACCATAAAGTAAATAAATACAAGAAATAAGCTACTAGAAGGAAGATGGCGGGTGGTAGAAGAATCAACAAGACCTGGTAAGAATATAAGAGAAGTTATCAGTCTTCGGTTAAAACTTTCTAGTGAAAGAGGTGGACTAATTGGATGAAGGAATTGATAAAGAAAAATAATGATATGATCAACATAAACTTACTATGATGGTATCTCTCTTTGCGTACTTTCTTGCTGATGTCCTTTTATCGTTTTCATCAATGGTTACAGGAACCGTCACAACTGGTTCTTGCCCTTCATTGGTCAATTTATCGATAGCTTTCTTGAACCATTATTCGATGTAACTTTTCATTGGTGCCACATTGATTTCATACCAGATTTTGATGTTGAACAACACTCCCTCCAAGTCTCTCAGATCAAGGTAAATTCCATGTAATTCTTCTTCAATATCCCGATTTTTCACGGAGTAGTCCATTAGCCAATTGTCTATGTCGTCATTATATTCAAGTGTGTCATAGAAATTTTCAATTAAGAACCCTTTAAAGATGTCAAATTGCTCATCAAATTGTTGCTTTGTGAAGAACAACAAGTTGAGGATCAACTTGGGATATTGGACTTCATTAGTGCTTCCGGCTAAGTGTAATGTCCCCACTTTGGGACATCATCACAAGGCAAAGATTTATGATGACCAGAGTAGCCAGATGGATGCTAGAGCGAGTACAAGGGTATTTGAGAGGCATTGTGGGGTCCAAATTGCATTGATGATCATATTCCATCATTATGAGCCATTCCGCACAGGTTGGCTTTGGTTTCGTTGCATTCCGATGATTTCCATGATTTTGACTATTTTGAGCTATAAGTCAATGGA
>JZKD02S0191391.1:417903-491759 GCA_000966675.3 Picea glauca | reverse complement strand
GTTTTGAGGGTTTTGACTTAACAAACCCTAGAGGACGATTCGGTGGTGAAAGATTCCACCTAGCTTGTCCCAAGCTTGGTCTCGGAGATTCAATACTCTCCCACACCATTCTAGTCAGATCTACATTAGTGTAGGAGATTCTACACAACCACAGGCACATGAAGAGGAGGAGGGTGCACCATTGGGGGTTTCCAGCAAGGGGGGCACACCATCTTTAGAGAGAGGTTCGTTGTAGGAGATTGGCAGGGCCGTTGAGGATTCTATCACTTGGGTTTTCATTACAGGGCCTTGGAAATCAGATCTAGTGCTTTATGAGATAGTTTTATGGCTCAGATTATTTCTTGAGCAGTGGGGCGAATTGAAGAGAAGGAGGGCATTTTTGAGATCCAGATCTAGTCCGTTTGGAGGGGTTACACTTCAGATCTGACCCTGAGACTTCACCTATTGACTTGCAGTGTACTGATCTATATTTTTGGAGAGTTTCAGAGCATTTGGAGGCCTCCTTCAGCAGGGCCGAATTATCTAGGGCTCCAGTCATCTAGTGGGGTGCACCATTCAATGGGGGATTTCAGATCTACATAGATTGAGAGGGATCTTGGAGATTCGGGCACCTGGGTTGTTCTTACCATCACCCGATCTATCAGTTGACATATTTCTTAGGGTGATTGGACACCTTTGGCAGTAGGGCCGAGTTATTGAGGGTTTCGGCCTTCTATTGGAGTGTGGCATTCTTCAGCTGGAGAGTTTGGCATTCAGATTTGCTTGTATTGATCTTGATTTCTTATTCAGCCTTTGGAGGCATATTTTTTATTAGCGGGAGCATTTTGTAGTAGCTCTTATCTATTGTCTATCTTCTTGGCCATCTGTTCAGCATTCCAGATCGACATCTTCATTGTAGCAGGTTTCTCTATTTTATGAATAAAGAAGAATTGAGATGTTTTGGCTTGTCCATCTTATTGCATATGGTTGAGGTATGTTCCATGGTTATCTCTTTCTATTATTTGCTGCATACACACATATAAACACATCTAAAAAGTAGATCAACAAAGTGTTTGATGAAATACCTCACTCAGAAAAGGTTTTAAAAAGACACCAAAACAATGATGATCCTTGCATAATGGCTTGGGATCATTACACTAACTCTACCTCCGTGAGTCTTTTGAATAATTCTTCCCTCCTTGATATGGCTTGGTTGGATGTTTGAACAATATTATTCAAGTTTTTTATCTTTTCTTTCCAGCACACATTCAATTGTTTATTCTGACTTGGAGAGGGAAGATCCTCCTCTCTTCTCCTTAGCTCTGTCATGTTGGAAACTTTAACACCAAAGGGTACCACGGCATCAAGGTAAAAACCTTCTTCATTTTCTACGTTGACCTACAAATACTCATGAAAGGCATGCACTCTCGAGCCAAAATAAATCATGTTCTTTGAAATTTCCCAAGCTTCTGTGATCAATGCCATTCTTTTCTTGATGTTGTTCTCCACATAACTCTTGGATGATGTAAGTAAGCTTTAGCAGTGGGCATGGTGGGTCCAACAATTTCCAAAGGGCTGTCAAGGAGTGTAATAGGCATTAAGGTCTCTTCCAGTTCCTTAATCCTCTCCTTTAACTTTGTATTTTCTGCTTCGATATCATCAATGGAGTCGTCCAATGCATCACTGATTTCTCTATGGATTCTGGAAATCTGGGAAGGCCGCATATTTCTTAGTTTAACCTCTGAACGATATTTTGATTTTTTATTCTTCACATCACTCTTCTCAATAATTGATTTCTTAGATTTGCTGTCAAAGGCAACGCTCTGAAATACAAATGACTCTTCTTCATGGAAGGTCTCATTCTCAACAATTTTCAACGACAAATTCTTGTGGGCCATGCCTCTTGGATGATCAATGTTAGGAAACATTTTCTCGATGTCAGCCTTGAGCTCCATATCTTCAAGGGAGAAGTTCTTGATGTCAATTTCGATGCGATGTTCTTCTTCCTCTTGTACACATTCTTCCTCTTCTTCCTCAAAGGAAGTTTATGTGAGATTTCAATTTTTCCCAGAGGGGGGTTCTTGTCTCCTCCTCCACCTGAACTACTGTTGATCACTTTTCTAGATGGGTGGGCCGCTGGAGCACTGCTCCGAGATGTTGTAGTCTTATGAGTAACAGTTGGGGACTAGGGACTCTTCTCATTGGGACCCTTTCCTTTCTGTTTGTAAAATTTATTAGTACCGAGTGCTGTCTCCAAGTCGCGATCATTGTGAATAGGAGAACCCAAGTTATTATCTTATTATTATCCTACAACAGTATGGATAAATTAATTGCCTAATTCCACTACTAACATATGTTCCACAAAAATTCCATTAGGGTCAAACCCTTTTATCCTTTCAACGTACCTGAGATTCAAATTGTGGAAGTCGTTTTAAAATTCATCGATTTTGTTCATATTTATGAATACAAAGTCCCCAATTTTCCACGGCAAGGGTATGAATTGCTTTTTTCGTTTCTCATGAAAAAAGTGTAGCCAAAAATTATAGTGCCTTGCAACTTCTGTAATAAACATTCTGTCAGATATATGACATGGAAGAAAGGAGGGATTTTCCTTAGCACCGAAAATCCTAATAACATTGTAATTTTCCATTTGCTCCAACATCCCCTTTTTATCCAGGAATTTACTTTTCTGGGCGGATAGTTTGGGGGTATCTTTTCCAAACACCAATCCTTTAAAAACCAAGACAAAGTCATTGAAAACTTCATAAAAATACAAGGAAGCTTTGTGTCTCAACAACGCTTGGTACTAAAAGGTCACTGGGTCAAATTCACAATTCACCTTCTTGCAGATAGACAATTTAGAAAATTGATAGCAATGTGCTATCATAAATATTCTAGGGGTATCTTTTCCAAACAATAATCCTTTAAAAAACGAGACAAAGTCATTGAAAAATTCATAAAAATGCAAGGAATCTTTTTTCCTCCACAACGCTTGGTACCAAAAGGTCACTGGGTCAAATTCACAATTCACCTTCTTATAGATAGACAATTTAGAAAATTGACAGCAGTGTGCTATCGCAAATACCAAATAAGAGGCCATAAATAATTTCTTATCTTTTTTGTATTGTGACAATTGGGAAGATATTTCAATGGAAAACAATTTTCCCCAATCAAAAATGGATTTCTCCTTGACAATAAGATATAGGATATAAAGAATCATATGGGAAATACTGGCGGTATTTTCTTGGCTTGTTACTCTAGTGAATAACCAAGCAATTTCCCGAAAGGGGTTTTTGAACGAGTTGACTTGCAACCTGGTAATATCTTCATGGATGGCCGTAGGATTCTCCAAGAACTCAGGAAAGAGGTCCAGGCTGTTGTTGTGCTTTTTCAGGAAACCCCTGCAATCCTCCCCTTTGTAAGTATCGGTTCTGGGAGCTTCAGCATTTTACAAAACACTTGAGGTGAAAGAGAGATGGGAGAATGGTCTTGAACTTGAATAATCCACTGACTTGGTATATAGTTATCAGTGCACCAAGAAACCAGTTCCTTGCAGTCTAAAACCTCAGGAACACAACATGCACGACCAATTATGCATGTCTAGATCACTTCCTTCTGAGCAGACGAGGATGAATAGTAAGAATATGTTCTAGACCATTGAAAGTTCTGGTACTCACGTCCAAAAATGTTCAAAGTATCTCCACAATACTACTGTCGAGCTGCTACTTCCATAAGTTGACGAGAGCATTCTTTTAATCCATATAATATTTGAAATGGGCGCTTGAGAGAGATAATATAATCTTCCACAAATTGTGCTTCAATGTGGTCTAATAAGAAATCTCCTTGAGCCCTTCACTTATTAATGATGATATTTATGAAACCTGCATGAGGATTTATTAGCATTAAACCATACTAAATGCATATTGGGAGAAGCACGAAGGTGGTGGGGATAGATGAGAGCAATTAGGGTTGGGGATTGTTCTGAACCCGCGAACCCGTCGTCGCAAAAGATCGAAAGTTTCCTAAGTGTTGTAATGCGGTTAGTCATACTCAATATAGGAGAGACGAGATACTTAGGAGCTTGGGGGAGTCCGATGGTCAAAATTTAGGTCATGTATCTCTTGGGTGAAAAATGTATATCATAGAACATGGGATGTGAAAGATTGAATCGACGAACCCGGGAACCTGCGACTATAGAAACGACTAAGTCTAGGATAATGTGGCAGTTGGTTGGACTCATGATGTGGGAGTGTGGATGGAGATGAGTATCCACGAGTGCTCTAACTTGCGAACCCGTCATTTTGAAAAAAATGAATAAGTATAGTAACTTGAAAGGGATAATAGAAGGGAGAAAAGAAAAAAGGGATTTTGGGTAAGTATAGAAGAGGGAAAAGCAATGGACAAAATAAAATGGGAAAATAGAAAAGGGGAGGGAAATTTCAGAAGCAGAAATTGATCTCAACAATTGGCTCCAACTATGGGATGATAACCTCCTCTGGGTTGTCAAAAATACAGAATATTTATGACAAGGTAATTCCGCCCATTGGGCTATGGAGTCAGAGTAAGAATATACAAACTGAAAAATAAATTTATGTACAAGGAAAATGAGAAAGTTTTTCAGGAGAAAAAACCTTTCAAATGTTTCCAGTTGATAGGAAACATTGGTATTTTACCCTTCATGTCTTGGAGCATATAGGAATTTAAACCCATGATATTTTTGACGACGTATGGTCCAATCCAGAGTGCTTCAAACTTTGTATGCATCGACGATTTCTCCTTGGCTTTGTTGCAAAGTAACACTAGCTCTCCCTTCTGGAAATTGTTTACAACTGTGCTTTGATCAAAATATCTTTTGACACTCTGATGCCTTTGAGAAGTTTGATTCAGGGATTTGTTTCATTCTTCTTCCAATTTTAACAACTGTTTGATCCTTCTTTGGATGGGTAAACTCTCTTCTGTATCTTCAGTATTAAACACAAAAGTAAATGCATTGAGTTCGAGGCTAATTGTCATTTTTGCCTCTTTCCCATAAACCAAGGTATACAGGGACATGTTGGTGCTATCCTTTAGAGTTGTTCTGCATGCCCACAACGCATCAGTGATCTTTAGATGCCAATTCCTTTGGTTTTGGTCAATGGTTTTCTTCAGTATCTGAACAAGTGTTTTATTTGTGGATTTAGTCAGGCCATTACCTTGTGGATAATAATTTGATGATTGACCCATGATGATTTCATATTCTCCACAAAACTCTGTAAACTTTGAACTTATGAAAATCAAACCATTATTTGTGATAATTTATCTGGGACACCAAATCTCGACATAATATTATCTTTGAGGAACTTAATTAGCTCTTCAGAATCAACTTTCTTTAATGCTAGTACTTCTGGCCATTTCGTGAAATAATATGTAGCCATGAGAATGCACATATGTCCCTTGCTAGACTTTGGATTAATTGGCCTAACAACATCAAGTCCCCATTGGGAGAATGGTTGTTCTACAATTATGGGCTATAAAGGCATCACTTATCTCTTCATTTTTCCTGAAAACTGCTGTCATGATACACACTTCCTTATTTTGGCATACAAGTCTCTGGATATTGATGGCCAGTAGAATCCAACCCTTATTATCTTGTGGGTGGTGGTAGTAGGTGCAAAGTGTCCACCGCATATTCCTTCATGGAATTCTCTCATTAGTTTTTGGGCTTGATTTTCATCAACACATCTCAATAATATGCCATCATAATTCCTCCTGAACAATATATCAACGATCAACACCTATTGATTTTCCTTCATCTTCAATGTTCGTTTCTCCTTGGGGTTCATGGTGACAGGAAATTGCTCGGATCTCAAGTAGAATAAAATGTCTCCGTACCATTCCAAATCAACCAATGGTTCTCCTACTGAAATTGAGATAATTCCATCCATAGAATCATGGATGAGCTCGCATAAACCTTGTCCTTTGATAGCCTTTAAAGGTTTAATCGCAATATCATATTCTTGTATCTTTGCTAGCCAGTTAGCCCATTTTCCTTCTCTCAATTGTTGACTCACAAGCATCTTCGTTGATGATGAGGGAATATAGGAAATAACATGGGAGTTCAATATGTACGTCTGAAAGTGCACTACCACTTTTACAAGAGCCAAGGCTTTCTTTTCCAGTTTTGAATACCTCAATTCGTAATCATGTAGGGTTTTTATCATGAAACATATTGGGAGTTCTTCACCTTTGGTATTCTTCCGAGTAAGAACATATGCAAAAACTATCTCTGTAGCGAATGAATAGATGATGAAATCCCTTTGAAAATATGAACTAATGAGGATTAGAGCTATGGTGATTTCTCCTTTGATACTATTGAAGGCCTCTTGAGTAATTGTTGTCCATTCAAACCTCTTCTCCTTTTTCAACAACAAATTGATCGGCTTTACGATACTTGCATATTCAGGAACAAACCTCTGCACAAAATTGATCTTGTAGAAAAATGATTGTACTCCCTTCTTGGATGTCGGGGGGTTAGGCTCATTTATTTCTTTAACTCTTTCTAGACCTATGTAAATCCCTTCCTTGCACATAATGTGGCCCAACAATTTACCTTGAGTTATAGTGAACAATCATTTCTTTGGATTTAGAGAGACATCGTATAATATACATATTTCAAAAACTTTTGTCAAATGATGGATATGATCACCCCTTGTTTTTGAATGCACCGTCGATTCATCTTGATAGTCTTCCATAAATTTTCTTATCAACCCGCTAAATGCATGATCCATGGCCCTCTAGAATGTGGCTCCAACATTCTTCAAACCAAAGGGAATTCTAGCATATGCATATGTCTCCCAAGGTGTGATAAATTTCATCTTTTCCCTATCTTCCTCAGCCATCAAGACTTGGTTATATCCAGAAAAACCATCCAACATGGATATGCAGGCTGATCCAATGACTTGATGGAGAAGGAACTCCATATTAGGTAAAGGAAAGTTATCTTTTATTCTTTCTTTTTTAAGATCTCTGAAGTCAACACACATCCGAATTTCCCTGGTATTTTTTCTTACAATCACATGATTTGAAAGCCAGTCAGAGTGTCTAATGGGATAAATTATTCCTGCCTTCTTCAATTTCTCCAATTCAATCTTTACTAGAGGTTTCAGTTTGGGATTCATCATCCTTATTTTTTTCTTTACATGTTTTTCTTCTTCCCTCAAGGGAATGATATGTTAGAATATAGTTTCATCGTAAGCTTTCAAATCATCATAGGTCCAAGCAAAGACATCAATGTATTCTTTAAACAAGGAAACATATTGATCAACTTCCTCAGTGGTGCAATCAACTCCCAAGTTGACATATCTTGGGGAATTGTCAGTTCCAATATTGACTTATTTTTATCTCTTGCGCTTTTCGAATTGAAACTTCTTCAAGGAGATTCTTAGCATGATCATCTTTTGTAAAAAGAGACTCAGACTGTATACAATCTTTGGGGACATCAGACATGTGTTCGTCTCCATCATCAACATCGTTCAACAAAAAATTCTCCAGTTGTTCATTGTTCTCAAACACTTGCAAATATTCAATGTTATCGGGCACAGATGGTCAAAATGCTGTTTATACTTGGAAATACATTTTTATTTGGATATCATCTGGGTTTGACAATCAGACCACCAAGGCTAATGAATCATCCTTGTGATTCTTGTCCTTTGGAATGAACAAAATGTTGAAGGAACTAAAATATTCCATCAATTTGTTAACTCTTTTGAAGTATAACTTGAGTCTTTCTTTCTTGATTTTATACTTTTGGGTGACCTGATTAATTACCAACTCGGAGTCACCAACCACAATTAGATATCCTATTTTCATTTCTCGTGCAAGGATCATTCCTTGAACCAAGGCTTCATGCTCTGCCTCATTATTAGTGCATGAAAACTCTAATCTAATAGCATGTGGATGCACAATATTACTTGGACTCATAAGAACAATTCCAACTCCATTCCTAGAGTTTGAACAAGCTCCATGGAATGACATCCTCCAATAGCCTTCGAACAAGCATTCTTGATTCTCCGTGTCTTTCGCTTTCTTTAGGATTTCACTATGTTCCATATCGAGGATAGCATAGTTTCCAATCCCGTCATCTATATAATCCTCCATCAATTCATTTTACTTCCTCTTGAAAGAGAAGGGTTTTCTAGGTTCATGGGGAACTTTAATCATTGCTCCTTCTTTGCCTGGCAACATCATACAAATTCCATCCTTCATTATATATCCCCTGATCATAGATGTCCAATCTCTTCCCAACACAACTCCATATGCTGAAGGAAGGTATACCACAATAATATTGAAAACTATAATGATATGGGGGGGCAACATAATACAAGCATAAAAATATTTGATCTCTCCATAAGCCAACACTTTTATAGAATCAATCACATATATGCTTTAACCGGTTTCACAAAACTTGGTGCAAATCATGCCTAATTCCTCCATGACTGCCAATGGCACAATATTATTTGTCACACTTGTGTCAACTACGAAATGTACTGCAACATCATGATTTTAAATTGAAATGTAAAAGGGTGGAATTTTACCTCTCAGTTTGGTAGTTGACTGGCTCTAGCTTTGTTTTGGGTTGGTAACAACAACTTCTTCTCTTTCAAATGGATTGTCCAACAATTTCAAAATGTTCTGTCTTTGCTGGGGAATCTTCGCCACTTCTATAAAGGGAAAAATTATCCTTAATTTACTTTAGTCCTCTATGGAATTATATGTCATTTGAGTGGAGTTTGATGTAAGGTGTTGCTTTTTGCTTCCCACGCCATCCGTCACCTTCTCATTTGTTTTTTCTTTTTATTTTTGGTTCTCTTTATCAGAATTACCTTTATTTTTTGGTCTATTTACTAATCCTCTTGTCTGGGTGACGTTTTCTTGCGAGTTGGCACCGTTGTCTCCCTCTTCATATATATACATGGATGTCTCGCATCTGCCCATCTGCACAGTTTCATAGCTTTCATCAGGTGAGTAATAATTCTCTTGCTCAAATTATTTCTCGTCATACACATCATCCAGAACAAATGCATTAGGAGTAGGCTGCTTGGGGACCCTTGGTCTTTGCGGATTATCCGTGTTCTCAAACCTCACTCTGTTTTCTTGGGGAGGGTTCCTTCTTTGCTATGGGATTGGAATTATTGGATTTTCCACATAATTATCTCCCCTTCTTAGTCTGTTTATATCGTTCTGCATTTGCTTGATAGTTCTATTAATCTGTGCAATTTCGATTCTCTGCTTAGTTTCTTGTGCTGCCATAGGGTCAACCTTTACATCAGGTAAGGTTCCCTTGAAAAATGCTCCTCCCATTGTTTGGTTTTGATCCATTCGAGGCTTGAATTCTTCATTCTTTCTTGAACTGTAAACTCCTTGATTATCAATACTTAATCCTCCCAGCTGTCTTTGTACTTTTCCCAGTATAATTTTAGGGTCGACACCTGTTTCAATCATAATTTATTCCATCTTCGTGACTTTAGTCATTGCTTCCTCCAAGGTATCCATTTGAGAAGTTTTGATAACATATTTCACATTCGGGGGCATTGCATTCTTATAACAACCGAGAATGATAGGGTCATTCGGTATTTTATCTTCTGGAATCTTACTCAAGGTTTTATTAAAGATGAGATTAAAATATTGTATCCATTCATTCTTCCTCAAACTAATTTGGGTGAAATCAATGAGAAGGGTATGGCACACAATTGGAGGGGTGAACATAGTCATGCACATTGCTTAGAGTTCATTAAATGAGTGAATTGTTCTACAGGGTAATGTCATACACCATTCATATGCTCTTCCTGATAGATTTTGCAGAAACAACCTTACCATAACATTGTCATACTCAACACGGTGAAAATCACAAACATCAAGAAATAAGTGCAGATGCCTCTTTTGCATCGATTGCTCCATCTCTAGAAAATTCCTTCAGAGTGCCCTTAGGGAGAACATGGAGATCATGTTGCTCACCTATATGATTTAGCGGGGAATATCTTACCCTCCTTCGATTCTCAAATCCTAGGTTTCCTTGATTTCTTGCAACATCTGTTCCACCTCCTTGTCTCTCATCATGATGCTCGTCTCGGGGTTGTTCATTTCTTTTTGCAATGTATGGAGAGATTCCACAGATAGGATTTTCACTTCTAAGAATAAAGAGTTGCTTTCTTTTACTTCTGGTAATGGGTTCCTTGTATTCGTCCAACTTCAATCCCGACCTTGTTGTTGTGCTACTATAACTAGCCTTTTATTTCTTCGGTCTTGTCGCTCTTCTCTCCTCTATCTTCGAAGGATTTCTCTTTCTTCTTCTTGGACTAAGATCTACCAGGACCTTTCTAACTCTTCTCGGGTCTCAGCTGTTGCTATTACCAGAATGTATAACTGATGAGATACTTTGTTGATTATTCAATCTAATTTCCAAGTGGGGCTGATCAGCCTGGGGCAAAGCCATATATTTTTCAAAGTTCTAGATTAGGTTCAAAATTTAAGTTCATTCCCCAGTATGGTCGCCAATAATGTTGACGCTTGAATCCTTTAGGATCGAAACGACAACCTCATGAGGATGTAAATTCCCCTGCGTTTTTATAGAGGTGGTACTCCTCTTTAGATTTTCTTGGGATTTCTATATATTCAAAATGTGGGACTTGACATAAGTCCATCGTAGTAATTCAAAGAAACATAAATATTGCAAAGGAAAATAAAAGGAAAATGTTTTAGTTTTCTTTTAAAATAAATTTCTTGAGAAAGGACCAAGAATCACACACTTCAAACACTTAAAGCAAATAAGTAGAATTTCCTCACATCCATCATAGTTTAAGATAAATATTCCTGATCACATAAATAAAAAGATGATCCACATACATAAGAGAACTTTAACAGAGTGGACACATGGGTAACTCAAATAAAGATCATGATAAATAAACTTCAAATACTTTATATTATGAAAAAAGGGTTACAAAGCACAATCAATATTGTTTCCAAAGTAGTTGTCTTGAAATTTCTAAAAAATATATAGTCTGTTACATATTCTTTGAAATTGTAAATGCGTTTGTCTTAAAGACTGGTATTGGGGATCCTACGGACCATAAAGCAAATAAATACAAGAAATAATCTTTTAGAAGAAATACGGTGGGCGGTAAAAGAATCAACAAGACCTGGTAAGAAGAAAAGAGGAGTTATCTGTCTTCAGTTAAACCTTTCTAGTGAAAGAGATTGAATAATTGGATGAAGGACTTGATAAAGAAAAAGAAGGATATGATCAACATAAACTTACTATGATGGTCTCTCTCTTTGTTTACTTTCTTGCTAGTGTCCTTTTATCATTTTCATCAACGGTTACAGGAACCGTCTCAACTACTTCTTGCCCTTCATTCGTCAATTTATCGATAGATTTCTTGAACCATTCTTCGATGTAACTTTTCATTGGTGCCACGTTGATTTCATGCTGGATTTTGATGTTGAACAACTCGCCTCCAAGTCTCTCAGATCAAGGGAAATGCCATGTAATGCTTCTTCAATATCCTGATTTTTCACGTAGTAGTCCACTACCCAATTGTCTATGTCATCCTCATTATATTCAAGTATGCCATACAACTTTTCAACTTAAAACCCTTTAAATATCTCAACTTGTGTTGACAAAGTGTCCTCGGACACATAATTTTATTAATAAGGAAAAAATGATTACGATATGAAGTGAGGACTCATAATCAACTTATATTACTCACTTGAAGAAGGAGTTTGATTATATAGCTCAACTCTAAACTAAAATATATGAGAACAACCAATCACATAATCACATGAGTATGATAGGTTTCCTTTACATAGAAGCTAGGTGTCCTTATCCTAACAAACTAGAATAAACTAATTTCTAAAAACATTTATACTAGAAAATACTTAGACTATAGAATTTTAGGATTATGAGGCTAACAATCCCCCCTTTAATCCGAAAGTTCATTTCTACAAATACCAAGTTCATATTTGAACTTATGAACTTTATTCTACCAATAGGTTTGGTAAAAATATCTGAAGTTTGATCTTCATATGGACATAATTGAGGCTTGATGATGTCTTTGATGATGAGCGATCTAATGAAGTGGTACTTGGTGTCGACATGTTTAGTCTTTGAATGAAATATTGGATTCTTGACCATATTTATTGATGACTGACATTCAATCAATACAATAGTTGGTGATTTTTGAGTTTCACCAAGATCCTACAAAATTCTGCGTAACCATACAATCTCACATGCTGCTTCCCAAGCTGATATGTACTCTACCTCTGCTAAAGAATTGACAATTGTTGTCTTCTTTTTGCAATTCCAAGATACTGTTGTTGAACCCATATTCATTAAATAACATGAAGTGGATGTTCTATCATCAATGTCACCTGCAAAATCAACATCTGAATATCCAACAAGTGTAAATTTTTTGTTTCTTTTATAGAGAATACCAAAATCTTTTGTACCTTGAATGTATCTCAGTACCCTTTTTGCTGAATTCCAGTGACTTTCCCTTGGTTTTTGCATAAACCTTGAAAGTATACTGACTGAATATGACAAATCTAGTCGAGTATTTGTCAAATAAATGAGACTTCCAACCAATTTCCCGTACTTTGTACTGTTTACCAATTCCCCCCCTTCAAATTTTGAAAGTTTCAATTTTTGCTCCATGGGGGTAAGAGAAGGTTTACAATCTTCCATGCCAAATTTCTTTAACAATTCAATGGCATACTTAGTTTGAATAAGGAATATTTGATTAGGATGTTGAGATACTTCAACTTCCAAGATAATAATGAAGTGTCCCTAAATCAGTCATTTTGAACCTTGCTTTAAGTTCTTCCTTAACTTGTTTGATGTGAGCTTCATTATTTCCTGTTATGATTAAGTCATCAACATAGAGTACAAGTATTGTAAGTTTTAAACCTATGAAGTAAAGAAATGCAAATATATTCTTAAGCAAAACATAATTTAATCAATGGCTCATTCACATAGTACACAGAGATTTATATCGGAAACCCTCATCCGGGAAAGCCTTTCTTATATTCACTATATCGAATTTCACCATTCACCATACAATATATATACAATGTTTTTTAGGTATTTCGTAGATACCAAAACCTTAATCCCTTAATCCAAGATTAATTTACAAAATCGCTAAAAATAGCAAAAACCGCCCAAAAAAAAATTTCGGGGCGTTGCCCCGGGCTACCGCCCATTGCTAAACGCTACGTGTAACCAGGGGGGGGGCATACCTTCCCCCCTCGGGACCCCCCTAGGAAAGCACCCGACACACACAACAAAGACAAATCACTACTACGAGGGATCGTCAGATGCAGTTGTCGAATCTGACGCGCCCACACACACACATGCAAAGAATATAACACATACCCAACAAGTATCATCATGTTCTTATCTTGCATTCAAAAATACAATGTATCATATGATTCACTTCGCTGAAAAACCCACCTTTCATAGGTACTCATCCATTTTTTCATACCAAGCTCGAGGAGCTTGTTTCAATCCATATAAATCCTTCACAAGTTTGCAAAATTTATGTTCTTGTCATTTAGCTTCAAACTCTTGTGGTTGAGTCATGAAAATATCTTCCTTTAGATCACCATTCAGGAAGGCACTTTTGACATCCATTTGATGTAATTTCCAATGACTATGTGCAGCCAAATTGATAACCATTATGATAATATTCCATTTAGCTATGGGTGCAAAAGTTTCTTCATAATCAATTCCTTCCTGTTGAGCAAAACCTTTAGCAACAAGTCTTGATTTGTACTTGTCAATTTTACCATTGGGCTTGTACTTTACTCGATTAACCCATTTACAACCAATGGGCTTAACATCATGTGTACAATCAACTAAGTTCCAAGTCCCATTTGCAAGTACCGAATCATATTCATTAATCATTGCTTCATGCCATTCTTTATGTCCAACTGCTTCAACAAAAGAAGTATGCTGAGTGGAAGCATGAGAAAAATTTGCTTCTGCTCTTGAAGATCCCCTAGTTCTTGTTTTGTTAATTTCATTTGAATGAACATCTTTGAGAAGTTGTTCGGCCCACTTTGGATTCTTATGTTGAGGCGATTGTGGATCTGAATCACCAATATTATTGAAAAGAGGATTTTCAAAAAATGAGGCTCTCCTTTCAGCTGACAAAGGGGGGAATTGATAATGGTTGTTAGACCGAAAATTTCGACAAAAAATATTCCATATGGAAATGAAATTTTCCAGATGGGCAACTGCAGTCTATAGATGGCAGACTTTGGCAGGATTATGGTTCAATGAATTGCAATTGAATCATACACATGATACATGATTGAGATGATGTTGGACACCTAAAAGTGTCAAATTGGTTAGTGGTCATCCAAAAACCATCAGATACATGGTATCAATTGGTCAATGGTTATCCCAAACCACAAATTCAGAGAGCACTTTAGTGATACACTGATAGTAGAGTGGTGATACTACATGTTCACCAATTAGCAGAAGACATTAGATTCTTCTAGCTCAAATACTTGGAAAAATGATCGAATTGTCAAGCAATCAGGGAGTGTTCAGATATTGCAACTGTTCACTTCCATATCTCAACTCTCTTACAGTTCATTTCAAATGAACCACTCAACATCCATATTGACAGTTTTTCAGGTAGTTCTTCATTGAGGCTCAACTCAGGAGTTTCAATATGAAGACTTGGAATTGATACTAGTTTATGATTTATTGTTGGTATTATTGATCGGACTTGTGATTGAGGGGGGGAATTTTATCCTATGGATTACCTTATCAATCACTAAGTTTAATTGTCACCTATATTTGTATTGTTCATTTAGGATATTAGTAATATATCCTCAAGTGATGACTATTGAGTTAGTTAAGATTGCCTAGCCTAGTCATCATGCATGATTTTAGGATCTAGAGCAAATCTCTCTATGAGGTGGCATCACCCATTGTACTATAAATTTGTACCATTGGTGTGAATACATCAAGAGTTGGCTAGTGATCCTTTTCCGTTATCTTGTTGTTCATGTCTATATTTTATCAACTTGCTCATCAAATTGTTTCTTTGTTAGGAACAACATGTTGGGGATCAACTTGGGATATTGGAATTCGTTAGTGCTTCTGGCTAAGTCTACCTCTGTGAGTCTTTTGAATAATTCTTCCCTCCTTGATATGGCTTGGATGCATGTTTGAACAATATTATTCAAGTTTTTAATATTTTCTTTCCAACACATTTCAACTGTTTAATCCGACTTGGAGAGGGAATATCCTTCTCTCTTCTCCTTAGCTCTGTCATGTTGGAAACTTTAACACCAAAGGGTACCCCAACATCAAGGTAAAAACCTTCTTCATTTTTAGGTCGGCCTGCAAATACTCATGAAAGGCATGCACCCTTGAGCCAAAATAAATCATGTTCTTTGAAATTTCCCAAGCTTTTGTGATCAATGCCATTCTTTTCTTGATGTTGTTCTCCACATAACTCCTAGATGATGTAAGTAAGCTTGAGGATCCTTTTAATTTAGCAGTGGGCATGGTGGGTTCAACAATTTCCAAAGTGATGACAAGGAGTGGAAGAGGCATTAAGGTCTCTTCCAGTTCCTTAATCCTCTCCTTTAACTTTGTATTTTCTGCTTCGAGACCACCAATGGAGTCGTCCAATGCATCGTCGGTTTCTCTATGGATTCTATAAATCCGGGAAGGCCGCATATTTATTAGGTTAACCTATGAACGAGATTTCCCCTTTTTATTCTTCAAATCACTCTGATCAATAATTAATTTCTTAGATTTGTTTTCAAAGACAATGTTATGAAATACAAATGACTCTTCTTCATCGAAGGTCTCATTCTGAACAATTTCCAACGACAGATTCTGGTGGGCCGTGCTTCCTGAATGATCAATGTTAGGAAATATTTTCTAGATGTCAGCCTCGAGATCCATATCTTCGAGGGATAATTTGTTGATGTCACTTTCGACGCGATGTTCTTCTTCCTCTTGTACAATATTCTTCCTCTTCTTCCTTAGAGGAAGTTTACGCGAGCTTTCAATTTTTCCCGGAGGGGGGTTCTTGTTTCCTCCTCCACGTGAACTACTGCTGATCACTTTTCTAGATGGGTGGGCCGCTGGAGCATTTCTCTGAGATGTTGTAGTCTTATGAGTAATAGTTGGGGATTGGGCACTCTTCTTGTTGGGACCCTTTCCTTTTTGTTTGTAAAATTTATTGGTACTGAGTACTGTCTCCAAGTCGTCAGCATTGTGAGTAGGAGTGCCCAAGTTATTATCTTCTTCTTCTCGTGGAACAATATGGATAAATGAATTGCTAAATCCCACTACTAACATATGTTTCAAAAAAATTCCATTAGGGTCAAACGCTTTTATCCTTTCAACACTTGAGATTTAGATTGTGGAAGTGGTTTGCAAATTCATCGATTTTGTTCATATTTCTGAATACAAAGTCCCCAATTTTCCAAGGCAAGGGAATGAATTTATTTTTTCGTTTCTCATGAAAAAAGAGAAGCCATAAATTATATTTCCTTACAACTTCTATAATAAACATTCTGTCGGATATATGACATGGAAGAAAGGAGAGATTTTCCTTAGAATTGAAAATCCTGATAACATTGTAATTTTCCATTTGCTCCAATGTCCCCTTTTTATCCAGGAATTTACTTGCCTGGGATGATATTCTGGGGTATCTTTTCTAAAAAAAAAAACTTTAAAAATCGATACAAAGTAATTGAAAACTTCATAAAAATGCAAGGAATATTTGTGCCTCCACAACGCTTGGTACCAAAAGGTCACTAGGTCAAATTCACAATTCACCTTCTTCCAGATAGACAATTTAGGAAATTGATAACAATGTGCTATCACAAATACCAAATAAGAGGCCATAAATAATTTGCTATCTTTTTTGTGTTGTGACAATTGGGAAGAGATTTCAATGGAAATCGATTTTCCCCAATCGAAAATGGCTTGCTCCTTGACAGTAAAATATGAGATATAAAGAATCATACAGGAAATACTGGCAGTATTTTATTGGCCTTTTACTCTGGTGAATAACCAAGCAATTTATCGAAAGGGGTTTTTGAATGAGTCGACTTGCAACCTGGTAATATATTCAGGGATATCCATGGGATTCTCCAAGAACTCATGCAAGAGGTCCAGGCCATTGTCATTCTTTTTCAGGAAATCCCTACAATCCTCCCGTTTGAAAGTAAGTGTTGGTTCGGGGAGCTTGAACATTTTACAGAACACTTGAGGTGAAAGAGAGATAGGATAATGGTATTGAAGTTGAATAATCTGTTGACTTGGTATATATTTCTCAACACACCAGAAAACTAGTTCCTTACAGTTGAAAACCTCATGAACACAGCCTGTACGAGCAATTATGGATCTCCAGATCACTTCCTTCTGAGAAAACGAGGATGAATAGTAAGAATACGCTCTATACCACTGAAATTTATGGTCCTCACGTCCAAAAATGTTCAAAGTATCTCCGCAATACTATTGTCGAGCTGCTGCTTCCATAATTTGATGAGAGCATTCTTTTAATCCAGATAATATTTGAAATGAGTTCTTGAGAGAGATAATATAATCTTCCACAAATCGTTCTTTAATGTGGTCTAATAAGAAATTTCCTCAAGCCCTTCGCTTATTAATTATGATCTTTACAAAACCTACATGATGAGTTATTAGCATTAAACCATACTAAATGCATATTAGGAAAGCGCGAAGGTGGTGGGGACGAACGAGAGCAATTAGGATCTGGGAATTTTTGTGAACCTGCCAACCCGGGAACCCACCATTGCAAAAGATTGAAAGTTGGCTAAGTGTTGTAATGCCGTCGGTTAGACTCAATATAGGAGAGACGGGATACTTAGGAGCTTAGGGATTCCGATGTTCAAAATTTAGGTTGCGTATCTCTTAGGTGAAAAATGTATATCACAGAACATGGGATATGAAAGCTTGAACCGGCGAACCCGGGAACCCACGACTATAGAAACAAATAAGTATAGGATTATGTGTTGGTCATTCAGACTCATGATGTCAAAGTATGGATGGAGATGAGGATCCGTGAGTCTTCCAACCCACGAACCCTCCATTTTCGAATAAAACGACTAAGTATAGTAACTAGAAAGGGAGAATATAATGGATAAAAGAAAAACGGGAATTTGGGTAAGTATAGAAGAGGGAAAAACAATGGACAAAAGGAAATGGGAAAATAGAAAAGGGGAGGGAAATTTCGGAAGAGGAAATTTATCTCAACAAGTGGTCACTCTTAGGGATGGGTTTGCTACTAGGAGGTCCCCTTGACAAGTCATCACACCATTCCCTATCATACTTACCGCTTTCCGCACTTTATCCCATTACCTCCTTACCTTTTGGGATTTTCAGGTGTACTGACCCTAGATGCTTGCCTAGGGATCCCAAGGACAATGAAATGTTTCTCATAAGAAACTGAAGGGACCCGTGAAAAATAGCAATGCAAAAATGCCAACCAAGGTAAATCGTGTGTGGGAAATGTTTTTCATGCTTAGGTAGAAGTCCCACACATCATCTTCAACTTGGGGAAGCATAATGTGACCAGGCTAGAGTCAAGGTGGGAAATATTTTTCATTCTTAGGTAGAAGCCCCACCTTGGCTTCAACTTGGAAACATCTTAAAAAAAAAAATGCAATAAGTGGGCTTGGAAAAAGGATGCATTGAAAATGAAGGTGCAACACACCCTCTACATAGTCACCCATAAATGAGACACTACGATCCCTTGTATGTCATGAAATCCATGACCAAAATTCTTGCCCCTATCCACTTCATATTCTACACATGGCTCAGAGGAAGGTTCACCTGAGAAACACTCTTGGACTTAGGGGATTATTCAACCAATAGGTCACTTTGTCAACCCTCCCATACGTAAACATGAAAAGTTGCATAGGGTCTTTGAGAACTTGTTTAATTTGATGAAGTGGTTTTTTATGCACATGCTTATGTGACTCTTTTATTGATTTGATTTACTTATCATGATACATTTGACTTGATATCCTTGGAGGGTGTATTCATTATATTTGCAAGGCCTTGCTTGGTGGATAGTTTTGGACGAACAAGCCTAGCTTGAGATTCCTTGGGGCATAAAGACCACAGGGTGGATACCTTGGCCCTCACATCAGATGATGATGACAACCTTTGGAGGATTGAGAGGCACCTTGTATTACCTCACCTATCCCCTACAATCCCAATGTTTGGCCTTTGGAGGTCAAAAAGTCACATTTAGAGGGATTGACGTCACCCTAGGGCTAGGGTTTGGTGTGGTGGTGTGGTTGAATTAACACTTGGCACCTTTTGATGGAGAGAGGCTTTGGTTTGATGGATGAGACCCTATCACATGAGAGGGAGGCCTTTGAAGGCCTAATGTTTCACCTCCAAGCACCAACGACTTGCTAGAAGTTCCAAAACGTCACCCTAGAGAGGGTTAATGCCATTTTTAGGGTTTCTTATGTGCATTTTTAGGGTTAAATTTGAATTTAATATTGTAAAGGGGAAAAGTAAGGGTTGTTGGCCCATTTCTTTGTGTTTTACCCTAAATTTAAGTGGACAAACACTTTTTAGAGGATTTGTATAAATAAAGATAATTTCTATTTCATTTTCATGATAGCTCTCCCATCTTGGAGAAGATACTTGGCTAAAATTTGCGCCCCTCTTGGGCAATTTTAGATATCTCTCTCTTTTACTTGCTCATGTGATGGTTTTTATTTTCTATTGGATGGAGAAGTTATGCACTATCTCTCTTGGAGGCTAATTCTTGCATTTTTGGTAGAATTTTCTTGGTTAAAGAGGAATTTATCGTGTTGATGCTTGGATTAGGTAAGGAATCTATGCTTTGTTGTTGCATTATTTCTTAGTTGCAGGGTTAATTTTATAAGCTCTTGGGAGTATAAGTGTATACAACCCCACTAAGCCTATCATAGTTTTCTTGAATAATCTATTCTACAAAGGGTTACTAGGAGAAGTAAAAGGGCTTACACCCTCCTAGTTTTATTCTTGCTAATTTTGCTTGCCTTAGGGAGTAAAAGGGATTACACCCCTAATGAAGTAGAATAATTATCTCATTCATTAAACAAATCCATAGAACAATATTTTTAGACACTAATATCTTGCATTGGAGAAATAAAATCATTGCATTGGTATACGTGAAACTACAAGATATTGAAATTGTCCTAGTTGGAATCGTTTCTATGTGCTTTAAGCTTGCTAAGGCCCATAGGGAATCTTGATTGGCTAATGATATCTTGTTTCTGTTATAAATTTAAGATACAATCATTAGGGATGCAACAAATTTCTCTCAAACTTTTACTTTTGATCTCTTTTCAACCATCAAAATTTGCTAGAAAGCTTCCATAATAATCTACTTGACATTGTGCATCTTTTGGGTGGTTTACTTGTAATTTTTGGTGGTTGGAAATATCTGTTGTAGCAATATTTTTCTACATCCATAAGGCTGTTACAATATATTTGCATTAACATCTTTGAACATTCCTCTAATACCACTGAATTTTGTGCTAAAGTATTGGGAATTAATTTACATGTTTTATGCTTCATCTCTCAATAAATCTTTGATACTTTGAGTGGTTGAATCTGCAGTAATTAGATTTATTCCTTGCTGATATATAATCTTGTTTATTTCTATAGTTTGGGACAACAAGTTTAACTTTATTTTCCACTTGATATTTCAACTTGTATACTTGTCTCTTCTTATGTCACAGGTAGGTACACCTATCTTCCGCAGGTACTCAAGCACTTGGCAACCATTAACCATATTTGAGACTTGTTTCCAAGCCATTCTACACTTAGTAGTTTTAACTATAGGAGTATCACTTCCATAAGCTCACTTTCCATCTCATTTCCCCCTAGGGTCACCCAAGATTCCCCCTTTGTGTTGGATTTATCTTTCACTAAAGCGAGGGAAGGGTTTATCTAAGGTGGCAGTGGGTAGACTCTCCCCAATTTATCACCATATTGTGGATTGGGTTGGGATTTTCCCAACCTGTAATTTGTGCGATAGAAGGGACAACAAAAGAATCAAGAAGACCAAAATCCAGTCGTAGAGGCACCTGTTGATACCAACCAAAACCTCATCTATATTTTGGACTCTTACTCGAAAGAAGAAGAATAGGTGTTACCTTGATTGATCCCTATTTTTTTTCTCTTTTTTATGACAAACATCAAGAGAATTTTAATCCCTATTATGGTAAAAGTCATGATAAGTATGTTTGATTCTTACTCAAGTTTAGACTATGTTAATATGCAAGAAATTTTGTTGAGCTCTACTCCACCAAATTGTTATGTTTATAAGTTGGTTATAGGCCTAGAACATCATATAATAGCTTGGAATAGGCATAAGACTCCCTTTTTGTGTTCTTAAATAAAACTGGTAGTTTTCTACCCATTGTAGACCTAGTTTCCCTTGTGGCAGGCTACAGTGGGGGATGATTATATCTTTTTCTGCACAATATTACTAGATTTGTCCTACTATCTTACAAAATATAATTATTATAATATAAAGTAATTTATAGTTCCCCTTATTTATGTTGATGATGCTATTTAGTGTTCTTTGAAATTCAGTAAGGTCCACACAAAAATAAAAGGAGTTAATTTTTTTTTTTTCATAATATAGTTTCTGTATTTGAGCATAGTGGAAATGAAAGTGTTAAGATCATTACGGTTTTCCTAACGTAATAGGTCCTTTAGAGTGATTACATAATTAAATTATGTTTTATATTATTAAGAGTAGGGCAAGTTAAATGGTAGTGATTTTCATCCTCAACTTCCTTTATATAAATTATTTTACAAGTACATTCATCCCACAATGTTTTTGGGTTAGTTCAGTGACCAACTTCACTATGGAGGTCATGAGAATTGATCATAATTTTAGAAACATTCATTTGTTTTCTAATCTTGCAATGTTGGAAAAATAGTTTTGAACGACTAGATTAAGATAAAAATAGTAACATGAGATATGATAATAATTTGACCCCTTTGAGGGCCACCAGATCTGGAATTAGATCTAGTTGATTATTCAAGAAACCCCTTTGAGGGCCACCGTATCTAAACTTATCCTTTAGTTGGAGGCAATGAGGGTATTTAAACCCTAAGGACCAATAGGGTGAAGCTCTCAAGGTCCAACTTTTTGGAGGAAAGGAATTTAGCCAAAAACAACAAAGTGGGTAAAAAATTAGAAGTGGAATTGGTGGTGGGGTTTGAAAAGGGAAATAAAAACATTGGTACTCTATCATGCTTACCTAAGATATTGGGATTAGTCGATGATGTCAAGGTTAATCCTTTAAAAGGAGTTTCAAATCCAGGTGTTTAATGTTAGGTGAAATATGACAAATTTTGGGATAATAGTAATCAGAGGGTTAGTAACGATGAGTTACATGATTATTCCTTGGATTATTCATGCATTTCCCCTTTGCCATTAGTTCTATAATCCATCCCAGGGGAGTGTGTTCCTAGTATCGATTTGGGACTTGTCTCTGGTTTTATAGGTGAAAAACATGGATTTTGAAGTGTAGAGTGGGGTTTTAAGGGAGGAAGTGCCTAAGAAACCCAGGTTCAAGGAGAATCAGAGGAAGAGAGCTTGTAAAGTGGACAATAAAATATGGGACCAAGTTAATATGTTGTTGGGTGAAGACTTATAGGTTGAATAAGTCTTGGATTATTTAGTAAAGTCTTTAATGTGAAAATCCCATGTCTATTATATCTATATCCAAAAAAATTCTATCTAGTCGCAAAAGGCCCAAGTGCCACTCTTAGGGTATAGTATTTTCTTTCACATTATGACTAGGGGTTGGATAAATCTACTTTTTCATTCAAAAGTTGATGCTGAGAATATTTTGAAGAGGTTTTGGTATTGGGGTTCTTCATATTTGGCTTTGAAACCCTAAACTACCTATTTCAATCCATGTTCAAAGGTTGTTAAATTGATCCATGTCTGGGTAAGGCTCTCCAAACTTCCTTGGGAGATGTGGTTGAAAAAAGTGTTGAGATGCATTAAGGATTCTTTGGGGAAACTTTGGGTGTGGACCTATCCTTCAAATCCAATCCTTACTAGAAAGTAGCTAGAGTCCTAATAAAGGTGGATATTGGTATTGGCTGCCAAACGCCTTGGAGATTCTTGTTAGAAATATCATGCATTCTCAACTTTTGGATTATGAAATAATACCTTATAGATGCATTTGGTTCCATGTCTACAACCACATTTCACTGGATTGTTTGTTACCCTTCATTCCAAAATTATGGGAAAGAGATTGTTGTCTCAAAGGGAGGAGGTGGGTCAGTTGTTTAAGAATTCTAAAAGTGTTCAAGATTAAAATAAAAAGCTTGGCAGTTTGAGTTAGGGCTCCCTCAGGCAAGGAAAGATAGCTCTCTTGAAGGAAAGGTATTGAATGTTAGGGTTTGATAGTTTCTTAGTTTGTTGGCCTTGAGAAATATGACTTGAAGTATTTTGGAGGTGAAGAGGGTGCATAATCTCTATTGGTGTATTTTCCATCGAAAAGGATTTCAAATACCTCAAAATAGGCATGTGGACCAATTTCTTTGGTTTTTGGTAAGTACAAAATATTTTTCTCCTTCATTCAATTTTAAGATTGGTAGGACAATATTGGGTTTGGGAAAGGATTTTTCTAGGAAGGTTCATTCTAATCTTGGATTGGGTAATTATTGGGTTTCATTACTTGGTGAGTCTCATTTCTTAATGTTAGTATATTTGGATTTAGGGAATCCTAAATCTTGTACCTCTCCTTTATAAGCCCATGCAAAGGTTTTAAAGTCCAGGCCTTTTCCATTCTCAGTGTAGCTTGAGAAAAAGGATCTAAGTACCCGGGTTGATAAGATGGTACAATTTACTTCATGGGAGGATCATTCAAAAATATCTTGGGTTCCAATGATTTTCATTTTGGGGAGGGCATGGCGATGGTCTCTCCTCAAAGATATTGATTAAGGTGTAGGAAGGGGGACATGGACCTAACTTAAAATAGTTTTGAAGGGGGATTAGGTATAGGTCTTTATTATATTAAGGACCATTTCTCTTCCTCTATAGGAAATAAGTTCTATCTACATCATTCCCATATGAAGGCTTTGAAGGATATTAAGTAGGGGAAGAAAAAATATCTCCATGGGACCTTTAACGTAGAGTAGACTCTTAGGAGGGTGTTAAAATGGTTATCCTCTCTCTAAATGTATGGTGTTTGGATAGTACCTTGAAAGGATAGTGCTTTTTCATTTGGTGGAACTTTGTAAATCCAAACATAATTATTCTCCAAGAGATAATGGGTGAGGGTCAAAAGCTAATAGGTTTTTTGTGGAATATCTTGAGGGATTTTCCTTTCTGGCCTTGGATGATTTTGTAAACTCTAGTGGCCTTTTGAATACCTGGAAACGTTTTGTTACTCTATGAAAATTTGATCTTCTTGTCTTAGGTATTTTTATTGAATTTCAATTTAAGTATCCAAGCTTGAAAATTTATGTCAGTAATGTTTATGGGCCTAAGGAAGGTAGGCAAAAGTTATGGGAGAATTTCTTTTCTATGGGTTGTGTGCATAATGGAAGGGTCATTATAGGGGGTTATTCAATTTTTACCATGAGATGATATGGATTTTGGGGTTTGATAACAAATAATGATGTTTTGGTATATCACTTATGTCACAATATTGAGGGGGTTGGTCTACTGCTTATTGATCCTATTAAGGTGATGCCAAGTTGGAGAAATAACAAGGTAGGGAAAGCAATAATCTTGAAGAGGCTTGATTGGTTCCTAATATTAGATATTCTTTATTATAAAGTTCATAATTCAAGGTCATGGTTGGATTGGGGTGGTGGTTTGGATCACTCTTCAGTTCTTAGTGCAAATAAATAGAAGGGAAGTCAAATTGTTAACTCCTTTTAAGTTCAATTATATTTGGCTAGAGAAGGAAGATTTTCATAATTTGGTGTGGAGGAAATGACAAGGGTTTGATAATTCTTCAGGGGATATATTGAGTTATCAATTTTATTCCTCTCTTAAAAATTAAAATGTATTGTCTCGACATGGATTCATAATTAAAAGGAATCCATGGACAAGGATTTAAAAGAAGCGGAAAAAAATATTGCAGAACTATTTGAGAAAAAATCATTAGTTTGTTTTGGAGGAAGAGAAAATGAGACTCAAGGAGATGGAGAATAAAAAGTCTAAAATATTGGATCAAAGGGAAGCTAAATGGTGTGTGTAGAGCTGAGCTATTTGAATTGAGAAAGGAGATGAGAACACTATTTTTTTATTTTTTTGAAATCTTGCAAATAAAAATTAAACAAATGAATACCAATTGGGATCTACAAAAGGATGATGGAAGCATGGATAGGGGATTTAAGATATTAAATATTTGGGAGTTAAAAAATTCCAATCTATCTATAAGAGTTGGACCATTCAAACATTGTGGAAAGGTTAAAGCTAATTTCATTCTTCCTTATCTTTGTATTGGAAGAATATAATCAAATGCTCATGGAAGAGGTTTCCAAGGAGGAGTTAAAGGAAATGTTGTCTTTAATTAATAAGGATAAAAACCTAGGTCTAGATGGGTGGCTGGTGGAATTTTTCTTTAGCTTTCTCAACATTCTAGAAGAGGAATTACTTAGGGTTATTGAGGAGGTGAGATCAAGTGGGAAAGTGTTAGGGGTTTTTAATTCTCCCTTTCTGGCATTAATCCCAAAGAGGGAAAAACATTTATCCTTTAATTATTTTAGGCTAGTTTTGATGTGTAATTTATTTTCAAATGTTATTTAACAGGAGAAGTTTGGTTTCCTTGAAGGAAGATAAATCTTTGAGGTGATTGACCCAATTCAAGAAGGTTTGCATACGATTAAAATGAAAAAACCCTTACCTATGGTTCTCAAGTTGGATTTGTCGAAGGAAAATTATCATTTTAATTAGCTCCCTCTCTGAATAATGTTATTGCATGTGGGTTTTAGTGTTCTTGTGGTTGAATGGATTATGAGATGTATTAGATATATTTCCTTTTTTATTCTCCCTAATGGATTTGCTTCATTTTTTTTCAATCCTTTGAGGGGATTGAGACAAGGTTATCTATCCTTTATCACCATTGCTTTTATTATTATTTGTAGAAGGATTGAGCATGTCAATAAGGGAAGAAAAGAGGTATAATGACATTTTAGGGCTAAGAATTGGTGGATCTTTATATTTATCCCATATCCTTATTGTAGATTATGTCCTTCTTTTTCTTAATGGGACCTTAAACGAGGCTCAAAAGATGCATGATATTTTAGAGTTGTATAGTAAAGTCACTGGCATGGAATTGAGCTTATAGAATTTTTATATTGTGTTTAATGGTTTGAATGAGGAGATAAGTCAGACTTTGCTTCATATTTTTCCCTTTAAGATATTGGATTTCAAAGAGGGTTTCAAGTATCTAGGGTTTCTTTTGAAGCCTAATGGATATCAGAAGGAAGACTATGACTAGTTATTCAGAGAAGTTGCCTTACTTTAATGATGTATTCTTTGGAATGAATTTTTGTATTCTAACATTATTTGGCTCACATTTCAAAGAGAGTGTTAGATAGAATCAAAAGGGAATGTGTGAAATTGAGAATATTCGTTCCTTGATCTCCCTAGGTTCAATCAAGTCCATGAATTACTAGATACAATGGTGTTTCCCTAGCCTTAGGCTTAACTATGGAGAAGTTTATAAATAATCGAAAGCTAAGAAGCCAAAAAAAATTAATAGTCCAAACATAGACAAATCAAAGGCTTGGGGATTTTTTTATGGTGCTTGTTGAGGGTCCCTAAGTATGCATGGAGTAGGGGGGATTTTATTCCTAAATGAGAATAATTTTATTTCTTTTAAAGATGTTATTGGTAAAGGGACTGTTGGCCCTTGACCAAGTTTTGAGGATCCTTGGTCATGTTTGACCTACTTTTGGGACTTCAACAGGCAATCGAAGGCAGAGCGTAAGTCGAAGCAGAGATCGTGGGATCTTGACCCGTTTTTAGGGCTTTTTGGGTTTTTGGCTTATGTAACAGGTATGGGGATGTCGACCCATGGGTTTACCCATGCTTAGGCCCTTTTTGTAATGTATAAATAGAAGTCTAGGTGATGTAAGAAGGGGGCGGAGAAGGATTTTTATGCTAAGTGCAAGAGATTGTAAGAGGATTTGTGCGTAGTGTATGTTGAGACTTGCAGAGCTAAGTGAAAGTTATCTGTAGTTCTTTATGCCCAGAATGTGTAAGGCTATATGCTTGGAACTACTTGGGGAAGGAGGATCTGGCAGAGTGTGCACAGATCTCATGTCCTATGCGAAGTAGGATTTTGAGGCTTTGTGCATGTAAGAAGATTGAAAGAAGCTAATAAAGAAGACGAAGAGTTGGTGGACGTAGCCCCGGAGTGGGGGTGAACCATGTATATCCTACGTTGTGATTGATTTGTGCTTTATGGTTGTTATCTTATCGATGTGATTGAATTATTAGTGCTCTAATATATGATTAAAAGGATCTAATATGGTAGCTTAGTGCTGAATAATGTGAATGAATGCTAGATATGGTCTATGATGACATGCTTAGTGCTTGAATCTATTGGATTTGTGTGAATACTGCATTGATTTCTTTTTAAGATTTAGCTGTGCTGTAAGTTAAGGATGAATATTGATGAACTATAACTGCTAAGTGCTCTATTAAGGCGTTATAGTCACAGATTTATGTCCCATATAAGGTTGCAGACATCTGAGTCCTACAACCATGCCTGCCTCTACCTCAGGTGAGACTTCATCTGCTTCGTAGGTGTTGTCGAAAGGGCCGGTAGTTAAGGTTTTGTTGGTGCACTGTTGAAGCGTTGAACCCTGGGTCTTCCCCTATCCCAACATGGACTAATAAAAGAGATGGATTTTATGCTTTGTGGTTTCTTCTTGAACTTGCAGTAAATAGAGGAATCCAAAATCTTCATAGTTTGGGAGATTAGAATTTAATCATAGACAATGAAAATGAGAGAACATTTAATGTTGATCCCAATTATGGAAAGAATAAATGAAGCAAGGAACAATTTCTTAATTGTATATTTCTTACACATTTATAGAGAATTCAATGATAATGTAGAAAAACTATCTAAATAAGCTCCTATTGTATAGGAAGGCTTACTCTATGAGGTTGGAACAAATGATGAAGGATTCCAATATGAAAGGACTTAGTCAATCTTCTAATATTTTTTCTAGAATATGAAGAAGTTGCGTGGAATGTAGTGGATTTTACTTTTGAATTTTATGAGTATTAAATATATGAACAATCCCTCTTTCTTTTCCCATTCTTGAACTTGTTACCCCCTCACACCAGGGGTGACTATGGAGATAATGTATCGAGGCCCACAGGTATAAGACATGGAGTGACGAGAGCCAGATTGACTAGCATAGCCCCATAGGGCCCCTCCTATTCACTAATGCACTATCATACATCACTGCTAGTAGAGAAACATTCATCACACTGACCTAGCCCCAGAGGAAAACATGTCTTGATTCATGAGGCAATAAGTTTGGTATCGTGGTAAGTTTCACCCTAGTAATTGAATCGTTTGAACATGTTTCAAATAATTCTTTCATGTCTGCAAAATGTTTTCTTGGAAATTATACTCTTTTCCTTATTTAACCTTGGTGGGCTTCATTGCATCCTAGTAATACGTTGGTCACCCTTGAGGATGGGGTGCTACTGGGGGTTCCTTTAAGAGTCATCGTCCATTCTTGATCATACTTATAACCTTCCATGCTCCTTCCATTACGTTTCCTCATCTTTTGGGATGTTCAGGTGCACTGACCCAAGAAGGGATTGTACCTCATTTCATGGGAAGAAGGGGCCGAAGGAACGGAGGGAATTTGGCTGGAAAAAGACAAAAGACAAAATATTAACCTTCTAGATTCTCTCCCAAAGAGGTTTCGAGAACAATGAAATGTTTCTCTTAAAATAATTGAAGACCCACAAAAGAAAAACTCACATATATAAATGTCCCACTCGTTGATGGATCTACATGAGTGTAGTATACCCTTTGCTTTACCCACATGGCACTCTGCATACCTCTAGATTCAAGTGACATTGTGATACTTCTTCAATTCTTATGTTACCCAATTGAAGTACCTGACTATGTTGGAGTTTAATTAATTAATGGAAATAAATGGGTTTATAAAAATGATGCATTGGAAACAAAGGTGTATCACACCCTCTACAAAGGCACCCATAAATGAGACAATATGAACCCTTGTATGTCATGAAACCCATGCCCAAAATTCTTACTCCCATCCACTTCATATTATTTATATAACTTATATAGATTTTTCTCAGGAAACACCTTGGACTTGGGGATTGAATGACCCAATAGGATGCCTTGACACCCCTCTCACACCTAAATTTGAAAAATTGTATAACGTATTTGAGAATTTGTTTAGTTTGAAAAGGGGGGTTTGATTTGGAGCCTATTGATGGATGCAGAGACCCCACGTCTGGAAAAGGAATGTGACCACCCGTTGCATAATGAAGAAAGGGGGTCATTGCCTTTAGAGGAACTATGGCATGGATAGGAGACTAGATCCCATCCCTCTCCACTTGGATGTTTTCCTTTGGAGGCTTGGACGTCATCCTACTATCCCATGACATCACTAGGGCTTGGGGTTTTGATGGATGAGGATTTGACATGGTTTTTTAGCACACATGGGCATGATCCAGGGCCTTTGGAGGTCAATCGTTGCCTTATCTTGCTCAAAGTTCCACATGGGATACCCAACGTCACCCTAGAAGGGCGTGATGTCACCCTTTTGAGGGTCATTTTGTAGAAATTGAATTTATTTTTAATTTTAATGAGAAAACTGAGAAGTAGGCTCATATTTGTGAAAAAACACAACTTTTGGATAATAAGGCCAGGATTTCCCATATAAATGGCTGGCCTAATTCATTTTTGATCATAACTCACCTCTCACAAGAGGGAGGACTGAAAGTTTCTCCCTAGAGGCATTATTGGTTGAAATCACTAAGGCACACCACTTGGATACTTTGTTATGGATGCTTTTTGATGATTTTTGGTGGAAATTTCTCCAACTAGGTGTTTATTTCTTATTTATTCTTGGTGAAGTAAAATCTGTAATTTCTCTTAATGATTTGAATGGTTATGGTATATTTTACTTGTTCATATTTAATATTATGAAATTGTTTGCTCTTCAACCCTAGGAGAGGGACATAAAGTGCTTCTTCCTCTCTCTAGTCTTTTCCGCTTGTTAATTGTCAAAAGGATATTGTATAGATAGGATTATAAAACCCTAAAGTGATAACACTTTCGAAGTTTGTTCTAGAACTTATTGCAAATATTTTAAGAATCTAAGGAGGGAAGGATTCATCAGGGATTATGAGTGTTTACACTCTAGTGAATTCATCTTTGAAGACTTGAATACTTGAGGCCTTGAAGTGTTAACACCTCTAGCATTTATTTCTTTGTCCTTTGTCAAGTATTATCATTTGTTCTCCAAGTTAATTTGCTGTTGTGATTGAATCCATAAGCCTAAAAGGAACTGATTGCTACTTGCTCTTGTGAATAATTGATCAATCAACTCTTACATTTTATTCTCCTCAGATATTACTAACCTTTACTAACCCTAGCTTGGATAAATTAACTAATTGACTTTCTTCTGTAGCAAATCATTTCTATAGCCACCCTAACTATTGGTAATTTCCTGCATAACTAACTCTAATAACTATCTAACTTACTCATAAATATGCTACAATAAGTGCTAAGTAATCTACATGATAAATGATAAGTTTATATGGTCATTTATTGCAATTCTGAGTGGTAATTATTTTGGCTATTACAAATCATTATTGTTATTGTGAACTCTTTAATTTACTGCAACTACATATCAGCCAACACATATTTTGCTTTTCTACTATCTACCGAGGTGTTTTAATCATATTAGTATTTGGAATTGTCATATATATGATATAATTGTATTGTTCATTATAGGTACCCAAAATCACCTTCATTGTCTCAATTTCTCGGACATATACATCCTATCTTGGGTAACCAGTGAGAAGGGGGAAAAATATTAACCATAACCCTTAGTCATCCCAACCCTTTAGGTTACTGGGAATGCCTTCCCTAGGGTAGACCTGTTCTACTCCTAAAAGTGGGGATTTCCTATTGAGGTGATAGTGATAGGATATCTTGTTGTTACACCAATTTTACCTACTTGTATTTGGCTTTGGATAAGTACAAATTATGCGATAACATTTAGGTGTTGTTACCGGGGAAAATCTAGTCAATTTTCCTGAACGAAAAATCTTTGGTGAGATTTTCCCGAAGCCCTTGTCTTACAAGATTACTTGGAGACTCCATCGAGGGTGATTCCCTCACTTCCTTTGATGATACTAAAGGGATAATCTGGCGACTCCACTGACATTTTCCAAGGTGCCACCCTACTCTTCACTTTGTGATATTTTCAAGAAATGGAATCATGGTGCCCTGGGATCAAGTGTATCCTTCTATTTATTTTGAAAGTTTTCAGGGATACCCACATTATTTTGACATAAAATGGTTGAACAAATCTCCAATATTCAAAGTCCTGCCCCTCAATCAAGTTGTAGAGTTATTGAATTTTATATGTGAGATAAAAGTTGGAGGGGAGAATGTTTTGGTAAAATTATTTATACTTTCCTTGCCATCATTTGCATTAGAATGGGTTGAGAGTTGTTGCGAACCAAATGGTATATCCTCTTTCATAGATATCATCGATAGGTTTCTTGAGTGTTCGAGACCATAATTCCAGACATATGAAGATTTCCTTCAAAATATCACAATCGTCCTTGAGGACGAAGGGTTCACCACTAATATTGTAGAATATCTTAGGGGAATACACCATGCTCAATACCAAGAACCGTGTGACGTGAAAGAAGAAGAGATTTATGAATAAGGTTTCCAACCCATTGGAGAGGATCAAGAACTATATCATGATGCTATTAAAGACAATGAAGACTTGATTAAAGAACACGAGCATGAAATGTTGGTGTCTGCTCCTCCCTTTGATGAAGTCATCCAATATTTCATTCCTTCTACACAAGAAGAAGAGGATGTGGTTAGTCATTTTCCTTTTCAGGTTTTTGATGACACTCTGTTCTATAATTCAAAAGGTGAAGAAAAAGAGGAACCCTTGGATGCATGAGTCCCTTCGTGTTATAATGAAAGTGATGAGTTGATTAGGAATATTGATGAGTTTATACATGTTGGGGGACATAAATGGGATGTTATTTGCTACGAGAGAGATCCCTTTTATGACATTGAATATCATTTCCAATTTTTTCCTTCACAACCATCATATGATATTGCTATTGATTATGACATTTGGAAACAAGGAGATGACATAATTACAGATGTATTCCAAACACCCAAGGATGACTTAATGCAGTTTTCTCATAATTATTTCTGGTCATACCTTGAAGAGTTGGATGAATATTCTTTTGATCACTTGGATATATTCTACAAAGAAGAGTTTCAACCACCACTATGCTCATATTTTGATAAGGGTGAGGACATGGTTTTCCTAGAGAAGGATACTTGTGATGAGGTTTCCTAGTCTCCTTCTTTTCCTTTATCTCTCTATGTCACTAAGGATGTCACTAGGAAATGTGTCCCTTGTACTAGGTGGTTCCCAGGGAAAATCCTTCTCTTTGAATTTAAAGATAGATTGAACTTTTGAGAAGAAGTCTAGTACCTCGATATTTTGACCTTTCCCTGAGAAGTTGTTAGTCATCCTCTAGATTCTTGTTCATCCCGTCTCAGACCTCAAGGAGTGATGAGGTTCAAGGTAGCCAATCTTTTGGGCCTTCTAGTCAGCCTCTTGAGTCTTTTCCCCTTCACGATCCTTTTCATAGGTGGATTGAATACTCTTATAGAAATTTGACTTGGCATGATTTTATCCCTCCTTCCCACCTCCATGAGTTAGATTTTATGATTAGTTATGATATACTGTATTCTCTAACTTGTGTTATTTTTGTGCTAGACTTATCCTTGCTTTGGTTTATGATGAAGCATAGAGGAAACCATTGTGTTACTTTGCTAGTATGGTTTTACTGGTTGCATGATTTTACCTAGCACTCCCTACTAACATAGGTTAGTAGTAGGTAGGTAGGCATTTGCATCTTGCACATCATTGTATATATGTTGCATATTGCATATCATGATAGTATAGTTTACATTTAGCTTAGATTTATTTGCATACATGCTTATGATTTACATGTTCCTTTATTTTCATATTGCATCGCTATTGTATCATATTTACATGCTTTCATTGACATGTTAGAATATATTTTTCTTTTCAACATTTACTTTGGATTTTGATCATTTTTCATAAGAACAAGGGGTGATAGCACCACCGTAGGCACTCTAACATTTTTCTTGAGTTTGTAGGCATGGGTCATACCAGAGATGCTGAGGTTCTCATGTGCTCTATGGTGAGCACATGTCCCCAAGTAGGATCCTGATGTTACTCCCTCAGACTACGGGTAACTATGGAGATCATGTCTTGAGGCCCACATGTAGCAGACATGGAGTGTCAAGAGCTAGATTGATTAGCATATCCCTTCAGGGACCCTCCTATTCATTGATGCACCATCATACATCACCAAAAACAGAGAAAAATTTATCACACTGGCCTAGTCCCAAAGGACAACGAGTCTTACTTCATGAGGTAATAAGTCTGATATCATGGTCACCCTAATAATTTAAGCATTTGAACATGTTGCAAAAAATTATTTCTTGATTACAAAAAAATTGCTCGGAAATTATACTCTTTGACTTATTTAACCTTCGTGGGTGTCATTGTGTCCTAGTAAGTTGGTCACCCTTGGGGATGGGGTGCTACTAGGGGTTCCTTGAAGAGTCATCATCCATTCCCAATCATAATTATTACCTTCTACGCTCCTTCCATTCAGTTTCCTCATCTTTTGGGATGTTCAGATGCACTGACCCAAGAAGGGATTGTACCTCATTTCATTGGAAGAAGGGGTTGAAGGCCTAGAGAGAATGTAGTTGGAACCAAAATTTTAACCTTCTAGATGCTCTCCAAAAGAGTTTTTGAGAATAATAAGATTTTTCTCTTAAAAGAATTGAATACCTGCAAAAGAAAAACTCACATATATAAATGTACCACTTGTTGACGGATCTACGCAAGTGATTTATACCCTTTGCTTTAATGACATGGAAGTCTACATACCTTTAGCTTCAAGTGACGTTGTGGTACTTCTTCAAGTCTTATGTTACCCAATTGAAGTACCTGACTATGTTGGAATTTAATTAATTAATGGCAATAAATGGGTTTGGAAAAAGGATGCATTGAAAACGAAGGTGCAACACACCCTCTACAAAGGCACCCATAAATGAGACAATACAAACCCTTGTATGTCATGAAACCCATGCCAAAAATTATTACCCCCATCCACTTCATCTTCTTTACATAAATTAGATAGGTTTTTCCTAGGAAACACCTTGGACTTAGGGATTGTCTGAACAAGTATGTTGCCTTAACACCCCTCCCACACCTAAATTTGATAAATTGTATAACACCATTGAACATTTGTTTAGTCTGAAAAGGGGGTTTTGATTCACATGTTAGGATGGTTTGATTATTAGTTTTGAATTACTTGGAATGATCCTGTGACTTATGAACCCTTGGAGGATGTACTATTTGTTTATCTTTGCAAGAATTTTCCTGGTGGACAGGTATTCATGAGGAGATGACTTGTTTGGACCTTCATGAGATATTTGGATCCCATTGATTGATGTAGAGACCCCATGTCTGGGGAAAACATGTGACCACCAGTTGCACAGTGAAAAAAGGTGGTTGTTGCCTTTGGAGGCACTCTGGCATGGATAGGAGACCAACTCCCATTCCTCTCCACTTGGAAACTGGCCTTTGGAGGCTTGGACGTCACCATATTATCCCATGACATTACTAGGGCTTGGGGATTTTGATGGGGGAGGATTTGATGTGGTGTTTTGACACGTGTGGGCATGATCCGGGGCCTTTGGAGGCCAAGTGATGCCTTATCTTGCTCAACGTTTCACATGGGATTCCCAACGTCACCCTAGAAGGGCATGTCGTCACTCTTTTGAGGGTCATTTTGTATAAATTGATTTTTTTTTTTAATTTTAATGAGCAAACTGAGAAGTAGGCTCATATTTGTGAAAATGCAACTTCTAGATAATAAGGCCAAGATTTCCTATATAAATATGGATGGCCTAATTCATTTTTTATCATAACTCACCTCTCACAAGAGGGAGGACTAAAAGTTTCTCCCTAGAGGCATTATTGACTAAAATTACTAAGGAACACCAATTGGAGACTTTGTTATGGATGATTTTGTATGCTTTTTAGTGTAAATTTATGCAATTAGGTATTTATTGCTTGATTATTCTTGGTGAAGTAAGTAAAATATGTAATTTCTCTTCATGTTTTGAATTTTTATGGTATATTTTACTTGTTCATATTTAAGATTATGAAATTGCTTGCTCTTAAACCCTAGGAGAGGGACATAAAGTGCTTCTTCCTCTCTCTAGTCTTTTCCACTTGTTAATTGTCAAAAGGATCTTGTCTAGATAGGATTCTAAAGCCCTAAAGTGATAACACTTTCGAAGTTTGTTTTAGAACTTATTGCAAATATTTTTCAAGAATCTAAGGAGGGAAGGATTCACCAGGGCCTAAGAGTGTTTACACTCTAGTGAATTCATCTTTTAAGACTTGAATGCTTGAGGCCTTGAAGTGACAACACCTCTAGCATTTATTTATTTGTCCTTTGACAAGTATTATTATTTGTTTCTCCAAGTTAATTTGCTAATGTGATTGACTCCATAATCCCCAAAGGCATTTATTTCTACTTTCTCTTGTGAAGAATTGATCAAACAACTCTTACATTTTATTCTCCTAAGCTCTTACTAACCTTTACTAACTCTAGATTGGATAAAATAACTAATTCACTTGCTACTATAGAAAGTCATTTCTACAACCACCCTAACTGCTACTAATTTTTTGCATAACTAACTCTAATAACTATCTAACTTACTCATAAATATGCTACAATAAGTGCTAAGTAATATACATGATAAATGCTAAGTTTATATGGTCATTTATTGCAATTCTAAGTGATAATTCTTCTGGCTGTTACAAATCATTATTGTTGTTGTGAACTTGTTAATTTACTACAACTACATATCAACCAACACATATTTTTCTTGTCCAATGTATACTGAGGTGTTTTAGTCATATTGGTACTTGGTGTTGTGTTTTATATGTTTCTCAGATATTGATAGTTATTGAATTATGATTACAAACACAGTTTACTTTTATATCACAGTCATCATAGACTAACTGTACATTGAAAATATCAACTATAGAAATACAACGAAAATAACAAGATCTAGAAATATTAACCATGCACAATAGCCATAAGGACACAACACAATAACACAAGAGTTTTTCTTGGGAAAACCAAACTTGGAAGAAAACCCAACAACCTTTCTATAGAAGAATTCAGTCCAAGATATTACTAGTACATCACAATCAATAGCCAAAATACCATACAGAGAAGATCTTTCCCAAGGCTAGTGTCTCCAAGACCTAGTGCCTCAATAAGATGATCCAAAATAACCAAGCAAAAGCTTTTCCAAGTGTGGTGCATCTTGCAAGATACCAGAAAACCAGAAATAACAAAATTACCAAAAATTGCAGCTACAACTGCCTTGTGCACATTGCAGAAGGAACTGTCTGATTGTCCAAATGAAATGATCTAGTTCTGTATTTATACTAATCTGGGTGCCAATATTGGGTTGACTTATTATTTATGGGTCTTCAATTTCTTATTAATTTCCTATGGGTCCGACTTCTCTTCCTTGGTATTCAAATTCTTCCTAAGTCTTCTTGTAATGGTATAGATGGGTCTTCTTGTACTTTCTTTTGGAGAATGACTACCCGAAGTTGAAAATATCCAACACTCCCTCTCAATGAGGGAGGCATTCTCCATAATCGGATTTCTTCTGTCATAGAAAGGTTTTCCTTCATGAGCCATGTTTATGTTCCATCTCCGCACACACATTTCATCTTGGAATGTGCATGTGATAGCATCTCAAGTATATCCACTCCTTGTAAGGAGAAGGACTATACCTAGGCCATTCACCGCTAGCAAATCCCCATGGATGAATGAATCATTTACCCTTGATCATATCAAAACTAGCATATCCCCATGCATGACCAATATAGGATAATGTATGCCCGATGCTATAGGTCATTCACTACTATTAGAGTCCCGTAAGTGAACTAATCATTCTCCTTTGGTCATATCAACACTAACATAGCCCTGTGCATGAACAATCTGGGAGAATGTTTGCCCGATGCTATTTCTTGGAGAACATCAGCATACCTGGTCCATTCACCACTAAAAGATCCCCATGAGTGAATGAATCATTCTCCCTTGGTCATATCAACACTAACATATCCTCGTGCATGACCAATCTGGGAGAATGTTTGCCCAATGTTGAAACATCAAATTTCATCACTAGCCAAATCAACATGGGTAATCCTATGTATCATACTTCTCAGCCAAATCAACATGGCCACTCTGGGAGGATATCTACAATATTCTCATCGATGGATAATTATTGGAGCTCCAATGCTCCCTTTTGTACCATGTCTCAGATGAAGTCCCGTAAGAATATTATAAAGTTTCACCACTTCATGACTTGCAACACTAGCTATGACATAATCCACCTCTGTTGTACTAAGTGCTACATAAGAATGCTTCCAGCTTATACTAGAAATTGTAACTGATTCCAAGATGAAGCATCACCCTGAGGTGATCAATTTGTCTACTACACTCCCTGCTCAATCGAAATCTGTACATCTCTGCAACCTCACTTCATCACATGAGACAAATCATATCCAAATGTACCATGCTTTGCTGCCACCCACTGGACTTCCTTGGCTTCAACCAAATAACGGATCAAGGTGCTCATTGCAAAGCAAATATATGGCCTCGCATTAACTAGGTACATCAAGGATCCAATATACTTCCTGTACATCATGGGATCCACCAAATCTAACTCTAAAGTATAATCACTCAAATTCTTCAGATTTGTCATCATAGGTATAGTCATGGACTTGTAGTCCATCATATTGAATCTCATCAATATCCCCTGAATGAGGAAGGTATCATTTGATATCATCACACCTCTAATCCCAAGAGTACATCCATCCAGGACCCTCTATATTGAAATCTAAGGATAACTACCTCTGTCACTGGAGTAATTCCTATTGTCCAGTCTGCCTCACTGGCTACTCCCTCTATGACAAAGACAAAATCCATACCCAGTCCTCCTAACTGGCTGCCTCCTCCATCACTGTATCAATATCACCTCTCCTAGAAGCCTCTTTCCTCTAAAGATTCTATTTGGCCTCCTCAACTCATGACACCTATCTATCAGTCTTGGGATATGTCTCTCTCCCTCCTGGATCTGGGGAGGGGGTGAAATCTCTCTTGAGCCAACTAAGTCTCTCTAAGATCAGACTCACTTTTTACATTCTTTATTAAAACCAAGCTCATCAAGTATCCATCGATCCTGGAGTACCATACTCCCCCTGAAACATGACTCCCTCCAAGTCTGTATAATCTCTGGAGCCATCTACTCCCTCTGCATATTCTGAAGTCTGATCTCCAATGAACTGTATTGGGAAGCTACTCCTCCCTGCTATATCCCGAGGGATGAATCCCTATGAACTATATCTTCCTCTGAACTAGTACTAGGTGGGTCCGTCCGCCTCACCATTGGTGGAGTCACCTACTCCTCCTCATCAATCTCCATGTGAAACACTCTATATCCCACAAATGTATCCTTCTTTTCAAAAGGTTCCAAGTTTGTCTTCTTCGCCTTTGGTATATGGATGTATACTTTCATGTAGAAAAATCCATGTCTAGATATCCTGCTCCATGTATCAAACTAGATACCATCTAATCTGTTTCCTCTTGCAACCATCACTATAGCTCCCTCTCAGATCTATCACCTGTGATATGCCCGAAAGAAGCACAATAACAAAAAAAATGCAAATGAGAACAATATTCTTATGATAAGGAAATATGAACAAGGATAAAAAATGGGAAACATGAACAACACTTTTCCATTGTTGTTACCAATCATTCCTTCATGGTAACCTTCCCGGAACAAAATAAGAACAAAAGACAAGATAAACACTTTTCTAGTGTTGTGACCTCCATAATAATTTTCCTAGGACAAAGACAACAATGTGAATTTACACAATGATCATTATACTAACAATATTCAACAAGTGCATCATTAGTACTAAACAATGAGAATTTACACAATGATCATTATATTCAATGATCTGGTAAATAAGTGCATCATTAGTACTAAACAATGAGCATTTACACATTGATCATTATACTAACAATATTCAAAACATTTGATAGCAAAAGTACATAGCAGTAATAGATATCTAAAGGCCATTGTCCCGATTACAATAGTTATTTAAGATGAAATAATATAAAAATATCAAAACTGATATGCAAACCTGGAGTCTTAATTGCTAGGGAGGGTGCACTATTCCTCTGAATGCACTAGATCCAAAGATCCCTTTGGGTCATTGCTTGGACAAGGTCACTTGTACATCCCCTGCAAACACCCTCATAATCTGCTAAATGATATAACTTGGAAACATATATAAGTTCATACATTTGAAATTTGTAGCCCCATCCAACTTGTCTTCTAATCTCAAGGTTTGCGCAACTGGCAACTAAAAACTACAACTAGTGACTGGAAACTACAATTGTAATTGGAAACTACAATTGGAAACTACAACTATAAATGGAAACTGCAACTGCAACTGCAACTAGCAACTGGAAACTACAACTGTAAATATGTAGTGGCAATATTTCAACTAGCTCTGATACCATGTTGGTTCTTTATTTGATTCTTAGATCTTGATAGTTATTGCCTTATGATTACAAACAAGATTTGCTTTTATATCATAGTCATCATAGACTAACTATACATTGAAAATATCAACTATAGAAATACAATAGAAATAACAAGATCTATAAATATTAACCATGCACAAGAACACAACACAAGAACATAAGAGTTTATCCTGGGAAACCAAACTTGGGAGAAAGCCCAACAACCTTTCTATAGAAGAATTCAGTCCAATATTTTACCAACACATCACCATCAATAGCCAAAATACCATATAGAGAAGATCCTCCCCAAGGCTAGCGTCTCCAAGACCTAGCGCCTCAATAAGATGATCCAAAATAACCAAGAAAGATCTTCTCCAAGTGTGGCGCACCCTCCAATATGTCAGAAAACTAGAAATAACGAAATTACAAAAAATTGCAGTTGCAATTGCCTTGTGCGCACTGTAGAAGGAGCTGTTTCCAAATGAAATGAGCCAATCCTATATTTATACTAATCTGGGCGCTAGTATGGGGCCGACTTCTTATTTACGGGTCTTCAATTTCTTTATTAATTTCTTCTGGGGCCGACTTCTCTTCTTGGTTATTCAAATTCTTCTAGGGGATTCTTGTAATGGTATAGATGGGTCTTCTTGTACTTTCTTGTGGAGAATGACTACCCGAAGTTACAAATGTCCAACACTTGGAATTTTCATATCTATGCTATAATTGTCTTGTTCCTGGAAGGTACACAAAAGCACCTTCATTGCCTCAATTTCTCAGACATAGACATCCTAACTTGGGTAACCAATGAGAGGAGAGACAAATCTTAACCATAACCCTTAGTTGTCCCAACCCTCTAGGTTACTGGGAACGCCTCCCCTTGGTAGACCTCTTCTACTCCTAAAAGTGGGGATTTCCTATTGAGGAGACAATGATAGGATATCCTGTTGTTATGGAAATTTCACCTACTTGTCTTGGGCTTTGTACAAGTACAAGTTGTGCGATAACAAAACTCATAAATTCTCTCTCAAGAATGTCATTAAGGATTTTCCCATTAGGCACTTCATTAACTAGCAGCTTGCAAATTTAGGGGGGCATCAATAAAAGGGAAATTTTAGGTTATTATGGTATAGAAGATTGAAAAAGGAGAAAATATTTCTCACAAAGTGGAAAATTATTGCCAGAGCAAAGGAGGAGGAGGCGAGGTTTTGAAAAATGTACACATGTTTGGAGTTCCCTTGACTGCAAAAAATAATTGGATATTTTTTAGAAGGAACAATCTATGGTGATCAATAATTGAAGAGGAATAAATTAAGCCAAGGACTAATATTAACTAGATAAGATTCTCAAGAAAATTATAAAGAATATTTCAAATCAATGGAAGGATTTAGTCTTAGCATTTCTGGTTGTTGGCCAATTTCTTGCATGGAAAGTTGGTAATGTTGAAAAATTCTACTTGGGTTTTGATGCAATCCTAGGATGAGTGAACATTAATCTTATTGAGGATTTTATTACCTTCATGTGTGATAGAGGCTTCATTACTCTCCATCATGTTGGGGATGTTGATGTTTGTAGCATCAGATAGGTACTTCCGCATAGGTCTATGTGTCGAGATGTGTGGAAGTCGTCTGATATGGATTTATGAGTGGAAGGAAATGAATAACAGATTGAATAAAATAACATAGAGATACAAAGAAAAACAAAAAATGTCCAATGAACAATAACTTCTATTGAATAAATAAAATAGGCTGAAACTGTAAAACTGTAGAACTGAAACAACTTGCTCGAATGGTGGTGGCTATCTCTGAGAAGAGATGTGGCTTCTACGCACATATGTATGAGAAAAAAATGATTACAACGAGGCCCCAAATGCCTTTTTAACATTACTCATGAATTCCAAAACCTTATACATCCAAAAACCTAACCCTAGGATACAAAACGCCAAAAGTTATATGGGCCCTGATGGGTAATTTGGTACCTCAACTTCCTGGGGTCGTAACTTTTGCATACGACCTCCGTTTTAGGTGCGTGATAGCTCGTTGGAATTTTTTTTTTGGGAAATACAAATTATTCCATCAAACTCTAATTTTTTCTATATTTTTACTGTGGCAAGCCAAAAAAACACTGTCTAGGGCCCCAAAACGACCCTGGAAGTACATAAAGATGTACTGACATGAAAAATTCCAAAATAAGCTAGTTGGATTAGGTGGGCGGCCACCAATATCCACCTGGAAGCTGTGTAGGGATTTAGACAACCCCAAAAGTGTAGAACCCACAATTAAAAATAATTACAGAAGACCGTGTTGAACTAAAAATTGTTAAGAGGATCTAGATCGAATAGGTGGGTGGCCACCAATATCCACTTGGATCATCATCCAAATCCTTCTACCTTGAGACTTTACTTTACTAAATGAATTATTAAAGTAAAGTTCTTTTTTAGTGAGTTGTGTTATCCCCATTTTGTGGGATAACTACAGAGATGATGTCTTGAAGCCCCCAGGTTGCAGATATGGAGTGACGAGAGACCACATGACCAACAATGTCCACTTGCACATACAAAATCCCACTCTATCACCACATTCTGATCCATTGTCAGCACATCCACGACACCAACTAGCTTATGGAAGGAAGATGGGTCTTGCTCCATGCTGTACAAGTTAGGTATTGTGGAAGGTAATCACCCTAATATTTAAGGCATTTAAACATGTTGTATTTGAACTACTTTTGATTATAGAATGACTGCTTGGACATTAAGATTTTGAACCCGTTTCACCTTGGTGAGTGTCATAGATTTCATAGTAAGTGCCCAAAATTTAGGGAGGTTTTGCAACTGGGGGTCCCTTGAGGGGTTATCGTACCATTCCCGACCATACTTACCTCCTTCCACTCATTGCACTCCCATCATATTGTCTTCTTCTAGGCCCTTTGAATTTAGTGACCCAATAATGGAATGCACCTCATTTCATGGGAAGAAGGGGATGAAGGCCCAGAGGGATTGTTGTTGGATAAAAATATAAAATCCTAAATATAGACCTTCCATATGCATCGCCCAGGGATCCCTGAGAAATAAATGAAGCACTTCTCTATAAAAAAGAGGGACCTACATAAATAAATGATAGTGAATGCTTAAGGGGTTATTTGGAATATGGGAGGTCTCATCACGAGTCAACCTATCATGATCAAAGGTATTTAGTGGTATGACATTATCATAATCTAGTCACCAAGCCAAGGTAGTGTCTCTCAGTTACACAAATGAGAGAAAGGGGTGAAGAACACACTGCCCACACTAAGAGGGGGGGGGGTGAATTAGTGTGTGGGCTATTCTAACTTTTTTCTTCTTTCAAGTTACCAGTTAAAACATAATTGAACAGATTAATAATGATCAAATCATAATCATAATTATCACAGAGACACCAAATGTTTATATAAGAGTTTGTATAATTAATATGAACATAGTAATATGAATATATGTGAAAGAGGATTTTCTTTTAGCACCAGCTAATTGTTTCAGCACCAATTGAAGTAAGGAGCACCAACCCCTTAGAGAGAACCGACTCTCAGCCAAGACCCAACTTGGTGCAAGACCCAACTTGCTGATAGAACCTAGTCTATCCAACTAGAGTTTATTCAACTCCAATAGTAGTGATCCATTATAGAATCAACTCTATCTTATGATCAGAGGTATACCATTAAACATTCATCACCACATTTCATATTCTATTTGTAATTCACATTTTCTTTCATCTGAAATCTTCTTGGAATATGCTTCAACTATCTTCTATTCTAAACTGTAGAGATACAATCTTATCCCACTCTTTAATGTTTATATATTCTTAAAAACAACGTGAGTGTGAAACAATGTGTCCCTTTGTTTGGACCAACGCACCTTTATTAATTAACTTAATAATACTCTTTATTATTTTCACTGTGATGGATTTTCATAAATTGATCACTTATGGATCAATTTCACCCATTAAATTCATTCATGAATATGTTATTTTCACAAAGAACAGATTCTGTTGAGGCACTTCCTTCAAACCATCACATATGATCAACATTATAGAACCACGGGCTTTACCAACTATAGCGACATATTATAATTTCCTTTTAAAACTTCTTATAGCATTTGACCAACGATGGTGACCTTACATTAGGTGAGACAAGCACTTGAACATTTATCGATTCAATGGTTACGATTTGATATTCTGACGAGATGGTCTGCTGACATGATTTCGACACTTTTCCCTTTGGGTCTTCGTTACATCCAACCTTTCAAAACTCCCGATTACGATATTGCCGATCAGATCAGATGTCTCACATTACATCTCAGAACCAGATTAATGGATAGTGTTAATCCTTACACTCATCCTTTATTTCTTAATCCAACAACCATGACTTAATCATGTTGAGATGAATGGTTTTTGGGAGTTCGGGTCTTTACGCTTCGGAAATTCAAGATTGAAAATCTTTCAAAACTTCCGAAATATATTTCTTCGAAATAGATCGGAGGGTTCACGTTTATTTTAGGAAATCAGATCAACCGTCAGTTTCGATTCTTTACGCAACTTAATTTGATGGTTGGGAATTAATCAAGTATTGAGATGGATGGCCACCTTTTACTCTGGGTCTCCGGACTCCGGAGATATCAAATCTCAAACTTTCATTTTCTCCCGGAGTATTTCACCCGGAGTCCAAGACCTATTGACATGTACCCACTTGCATGATCAACGATCATAAGTGGCTTTGGCACTTTAGGACTTTAAGCTGATTACAATTTTATTCTCCTCCGGAGTGGTCACTTGCTGTGTAAGTCATCAATGGTGGACACTGCTTGTTGTTGGTTAACGATTACTCTTACACTATCCTTCCATTGTGGTAGATCAACGATCAGGAATTCTCCCGAAGTGATCTTTCAGATCATAAGTCTCTTGTCCATTTCGGGACTTCGACGTTCGAGATTTCAGGAGTTGGGGAAAGTACTGATGGTATATCTCACAAAGAAATACTCCTGGAGTGACATAAGTTTCTTACATCACTTTCTGATGTGTCACGAGCCAAGTAGCTACCACATGTCATTCTAATTCGTGATTTGCATGTACCAAAAATGCCAATTTAGCTTGACACTTGTCGTTCTTTGACTATGCCACATTTCCTTGCTGATGTAGACTACTAATGTGGTCTGCTGATCAAAAAACTTGATCCAACGGTCCTCGTTCCTTTGTGATCTAACGACCCAAGTCTTATCGGGACTTTGTGTTTCGCGAAGTTGGAAGACTACTCACCTCCCTTCTTCTGATTCTCAAAATCCCGATTGCATTAAATCAACGACCCACAATCCTTTATGATTTGACGACTGCAATCAAATCAAGATTTCGTGTATCACGTTCTTGGACTTGATTCAACCCTGACTCTCCTGACTTCTAATATCCAACATACTCTAGATCAATGACCCACAACCCTCCATGATCCAATGGTCCAGATCTTATCGGGACTTCACGTTTCATGAAGTTGGAGGGCTACTCACCTCCTTTTTCCCGACTCCCGATTTTTTGAAACTTGCTCCAGATCAAATGGCCCACAACTCTCTGTGATCCAACGATCCTGATCTTATCAGGATTTCACATTTCGTGAAGTTGGAGGATGGCTCTCGGCCTTATCCTCTTCGCAGTTATACTGGATCCAATGAATGATGGGTATTCTTGAAGCTTGGATCCAACAGATACGATCTTTCAATGGTACACAAGCCCATGGTCACTCACATGACCAATGCACATTAAATTAGATGATCAACACCATCAATTTCCTTGATCGAACGATTGCCGAGGCTTCTCACTCTGATTAGATGGCTGCTGAGCTTATGCTTTTCTTTCCGAGTTTTGATCTCTGTGTTTGATAATCCTCTTTATCATATAAACATTGTTGATCCTAACATGATCAACAATAATCACGAATTTCTTCTGCTACCTAATATACTGTGAAATGTGCTCTTCCTTCTGAGTTTTGATCTTCATACTATTTGCTTCTCCTGTTCTCTCCTCCTCCCGATCTTGTGCTATCGATCTATGCACACTGTTTGACATCGTATACTAACTGATATACTTGTTGACATCAATGGAAATCTCATTTGTGGTAATTCAACATTAACAACAGATCATCACATCGACTGTTGTCATCAGTGACAATATATCCAACAATATCCCCCTTTGTCATTGAGGGAAACACACTAACTTCATATACAAAACTCCCCCTATGAAGATGATTTCCTCTTATGAAGTTTTCCTTTTATGAAGTTTCTCTCCCCCTTTGACATCAATGGAAAAGGGTTTCTTCTCCTATGATATGTCTGTATAAGTACTTCTCTGACCACTAGTAACTCCTCCTGCAATCAACCTTTTTCTGTCATAACTGAATGAATCCTTTTGTTGTTGATTGATATCTCCCCCTGAATAGGTGCCAACTAATGCATCATTTTATTGAGATATTTAGGTAGGAAGAATGATTACTCCCAATTTTTGCCTGAGATATTCAAATACATATTTGTTTAAGGGTTTTTGCTCTTGTGGTAAAGCTCTGTATGTTACTGACCAGACTAAACTTGGTTAACTCTTCCTACATACGTGTTCTTCCTGTCAATATTCTTTCTCTCTGCTTCTGACTACTCTCCACCTTTGTTTCTGAAAGGGTAGCTCTTCTTGACATGATTTCTTCCCCTATTAATTTACTAACTTCTTATCTCAGTTAATTGGGATTTTTTGTGTTTCAAATAAGTAGTCTTTTTTTTTTATAACAATTTTTGTAGTGATATACTCTTTTCAAAACTTAATCTAACCACTTTCTTATTTACTAACTAAAAACTTCCCTTGAGTTTTTACTGATTGTTCTCCCTCTTCGTTTCTAAAAGAGTAGTTTTTTCTGACAGGGTTTATCCTCTTGTTATCTCTACAGGATGTCATGTACCTCATTTTGTACATCAGAATGCTGCTTATGCGGATGCTGCTGTCCTACTGGAGCACTACACAATTGTAGCTCATCTTATTTAGACAAATCTTGGATCTACCCATTACTTCTCATCGATTTCTAACTAAGATACCAATTGTTTTTATATCATCCACCTTGACATTTGCACTCTCAACAATCTTATGTAACCTAAGATTGTATCATTTGTATGATTTGTTGGTAGAAGCATATCCAAGAAGGATACCTTCATCAGATATGGCATCAAATTTTATGAGATTCTTATCAAGCCTTTTGATGCAGCGCTTACTTCCAAAGACCTTGAAATATTTTACCGATGGAGTTCTTCCAAACCATAGTTCATAAGGAGTCTTATTACTATTAATCCTAAGATGGACTTCATTCAATATGTATACTTTTGTGCTTACATCATCCCTCCAATATCCATTAGATAATTTTGCTTCATTGAGCATAGTCCTAGTAGCTTCCTGGACATAGATTTTTTATTTTTATTTATTTATTTTGAGAAGGAGTTTTAGTGTACCATTAAAATGGGATGGAGATATTTTTGAGACAATCATCACTCAATTTTTCTTGTTGTTCTATTGTTGGAGATTCAACATCAACATCACTATTATGTGCATCAGAAGCTTATTGATTCTTAACTTGAGAATTTTCACCCACCGATCTCCTATTATTAACTTCATCAATTTCAGGAGCAATATTTTCATTATCTTTCTTATTTGGTACTTTAGATTTTATTTTCCATGTCTTATTTAATATTCTTGTCATATTGTGTGAATCATTTCTTATTGACTGTTTTTTTGAGTTCCAATAGTCATGGGCTTTGTGGCCATATCCATCACAACTATATCATCTCATAGTGTAACAATGTGCAACAATATGTCCAACATGATTGCAGTTCCAACATCTTATACTATTGTTGAACCTACCAATTTGTTTTTTCCATGATGCCTACAATTCAAGGCTTTATGACCATATTCATTACAAGAAAAAAAAACCATTAAAGACACTTTCATACCTTCTTTGATTCATCCATGAAGGTGTCTCTCTTCTGAACTTTCTTTGAGGTCTATGAATAGCTTCTAGATGTCTTCCATGATCTGATCTTCTGAATTTTGTAGTGTTGCTTTTATTTCTTGAATGTGAAGAACATGAGTCATACTTGCTTTCACTTTTTTCAAATGAAGGAGCTGTGTCAGACCTGTTTTTATCCTTTACAAGTGAGGGGCTTGTGTCAGACTTGTTTTCACCTTTTACAAATGAAGGACCTGCATCAGATTTCTTAGGAGTATTGATCTCTTCCTTGATATATCCGAGGCCAAATTTGTCATTTGGTGATCTCTGACTATCCAAGATCTCATCCAGGGTCATGGAGTTGCTCAAGAACTTGCTTTGGGTGTTTGACTTCTCAACCTTCTTTCTAAGATTCACAACTTCTGCTTCCAGCTCATGACAAGATTCTTCCTTTTTGTCCAATTGATTTCTTACTACCTCTTCTCTCCTTTTGGCTTCTTCAAGTTGGATTTTAAGATTGACATATCTTTCCCTTAGTTCTTTTAGATCTGCAAGGTTTTTTCTTGAGACATCATCTTCCTTCTTTTCTTCTTTTGCTTGACTGATTTCATTTTTCAGTGTCTTGATTTTCTCTTCCTTTTCTTTTGTTAGATCATCAACTTTTGTTTTCAATCTTTTGATCTCTTCTTCTTTGTTTTATAACTGAATATTTTGCTCAGATATGATTTCTTTATTGTATTGAGATTTTCTTTTATTTCCAGGATATGCTTATGATTGCTAAGCTCATCATCTTCCTTCTCTTTTTCGTTTACTTGACTAATTTCTTTTTTCAGCTTCTCGGTCTCCTCTTCTTTCTCTTCTAACTGATTGTCCTGTTCATATATTATCTTTTCACTGTCCTTGAGCATTTTCTTTATTTCTAAGACATGCTTTTGACTCTTTTCAAGAAATTCTTGAGTGTAGTCATGAGATAGCTATAATCTGATTCATTATGGTGATAGAGGTATTCAGAGAGACTCCAATCAACCTTTTCTTTGGCCTTTGAAAGTTCTTCTTCTTCTTCTTCCATGGGATAGATGCTAAAAGAATATTTTGTTATCGTATCTAAGTCGTCTTCTTTAGTTGTAGAGGAGGATTCAATATCACTTCTATTGCAATCGAAATATTGTGGAGAGTCCTTACCTTTATTGATGGTTGAGTGTTCATCTTCATCCTTGATAGGAATGTCTGTTGTGTCTTCATTTTTGATTTGATACATCTTTTCTAACTTTAGCCATAAGTCCTTGGTGGATGTGCATAGTCATATGCTTGTCTTGACTATATCTGATAATCCTTTGAGAGTAATCTTCAATGCCACTTCAATGTTCTTCCTTGCTCTTCTTTGGAATATAATTTTGGATAGATTCTTTGATGTAGTTAAGTCCCAGGAATTACTTACTACTGAATTCCAAACCTCAGATCCTTTTTACTTCAAAAATTGTTTCATATTTTCTCTCCATGAGGAATACTCTGTTCCATCGAATAAGGGAGCTTCAATTGTGGAGAGAGCCATCTGTCCACCCATTTCTTTAGGATCTACCTTCTAGTGTTTAAACTATGTTTGAAGGAACCTTTGCTCTAATACCAATTGAAGAACACACTGCCCACACTAAGAGTGGGGGGGGGTGAATTAGTGTGTGGGCTATTCTAACTTTTTTATTCTTCCAAGTTACCAGTTAAAACATAATTGAACAGATTAATAACAATCAAATCATAATCAAAATGAACACAGAGACACCAGATGTTTGTATAAGATTTTGTATAATTAATATGAACATAGTAATATGAATATATGTGAAAGAGGATTTTATTTTAGCACCAATTAATTTTTTCAGCACCAACTAAAGTAAGGAGCACCAACCCCTTGGAGAGCACCAACTCTCAGCCAAGACCCAACTTGGCGCAAGACCCAGATTGATGATAGAACCCATTCTATCCAACTAGAGTTTCTTCAACTCCAATAGTAGTGATCTATTATAGAATCAACTCTATCTTATGATCAGAGGCATACCATTAAACATTCATCACCACATTTCATCTTCTATTTGTAATTCACATTTTCTATCATCTGAAATATTATTGGAATCTTCTTCAACTATCTTCTATTCTGAACTACAGAGACACTAATAGATGACAGAAGGTTTGACTTGCGTAGATTTGATAAGAATAGTGAAATATATGTTATACCTATGCATAGAAAGAATGTTTGGAATATCAAGTGGATGCAGGATCCTATAAATAAATGTTTGTAGGTTAGCTACTATGATCCTAGCACGCAGTACAAGAAGAGCTAGGAATCATTTAAAAGAAAGAGAGGATTAAACCTTTGTTACAGTTGTAGAAAACTGAGACATCTTTCTAAGGAATGCCCTAGGAGAAGACCTAGTTGTCTTTGTTGCAAAGCTATGGACCATGAAGTATTGGACTGCCCTAGAATGATTGCTAAGCTTGAAGAAATAAACATGAGACAAGAAAACCCTAAGGTAGATCCATAAACTATGATTATGGTAGAACCATAGAAAGAATCAGAGAAAGTATTGCTATAGATAAAAGACACCCTGAATGACCACCGACATGTCATATTATCAGAGATCTTCAAAGAAAAATCATGCATAGAAGCAAGAATAGGAGACTTCGAGATTGACTGTGTTCTAGATGAGGAAACACAGGTGAATATCATGATAGAAAGAACTTGGGAATCTATAGGAAGACCTACTACGATTCCTTCATTAGGAGGAATAGGACTATTCAAAGGAAAGATGATAAACCTATGTGGAATTCTCACCCAGATACCTATGAATGCCAATGGGACTTTGACAGAGGAGGATTTCGAGATTGTTAAATTTATTGAGAACAACGCCCCATTTACCATGTTACTAGGAAAACCTTGGATTGAAAGAGATCAGGCTATAAGGAAGGAAGAAGAAGAAGTTTTAGAGTAGAAGAAGCAAGAGTTAAAGGATTTCATGACTAGAAGGATGACACACTTGATTGAAGAAAAAAGGAACAGATCGAAGCTATTTAACATCAGAGACCCGGATGTTGAGGTTGCAATAACGCTAGAAGACCCACAGAAGATTGAATTACTTATTCCAGATAAAGAAGAAGTATCACCCTCGAATCTTCAGAAAGTATCTCAACAATGCGAATTAACTATGCTAAACGCAGATAAGAATCAAAATGGAAAAAGGAATACCGAGACAAAGCTCACTGGAAAGAAGGCCAGAAAGATAAGTAAGAAGAGAGCTAAGATAGAAAATTTATAGAAGGTTCCAGAGGGAACTTTGAAGAGGGAAAATTTGCAAAATTGGAGCTTCGCTGGGATAATAGAACAACGTCACATGCCACTTCACCAGGGTGAAGCAATATAACCATTGGGAACAATATAACCATTAGAATGACTCTATGAATGGATAGAAAGGAATTTATGGTTTGCCACCAGACCGTTGGACCATGCCGTAACAGACAGAACATAGTTAATGAAGGGTTCTCACCCGTTGCAAGAGATCCGTTGCCAAGTTATCTATTTATCTTGTCGCTCCATGCACCGAGAACACTTTTTATAACTATGAATTTGAGCTCGCAGACTCGTTGATTTTACATAGTGATCATTTCTCTATTTTCCTCTATCCCATTGCAGTGTCTAAGTTACTCCTCGAACCCGAGATTTCCAACCCTGAGCGTGTATGTTGGACGAGTTCAGCACTGCAAAGAAAGTTGTCGAAGAAGTTCTCATCGACCTCATGGATGAACGAGTAATGTCGATGTCTGCAGGTATACAAGAGTCATATACAAGAGGACTGCAAGTGTCTCCATATACTGCTCGTGGAGCCGGATCATCCCGACCCTCAGCGGAAAAGAGAACCAATCACAAAAGATGACCTAGCAAATGCAAAGCTGATTCCAACCATAGTGCCTGATTACATCCCGCCTCTGGCTGGAGTGGTGAATCGTGATAGTGTGCTAAGATATTTCGAGTACACCATGGTCATTACATACCTCCCAAAGGGGATACGCTCAGTTCGAGCAGAGTAGGATAAGATCACAACATTGAAGTTCAACGACTTCAACCTCAGAGATTGCAAGATCTATGGTATTCTCTCCCCATACAAGTACCTAACCAGAATGAAGGGGAAGAAATCAAAGATAATTACCTAGTCGTGGATGATGAACCTCTCACAGTCCACCCTGCTGAATGTCATGAAGATCCCACACTTTGGAAGACACCAGGAAGTCAACGCACGTGTCAAGCTGTTATTGTCATGTTACCATGGTAGCTACTTATGGATAGACCACCATATTAAAGTTGACCCAACGCTAATCCACATGATCACAGGAATGAGTATGCGAGGACCCGACCCACAAGAATTCTACTCAGGAAAGGCCACAGATCGTGCACTAGCATAAAAGATCAAGGATACATATGGCGATGTTGAGAAGGGAATAAGAGGCTACAAGGTAGCTTCCATCTAGAGTGGCGCAATGCACCTAGCATGTCAAATGATAGCTGTAAATTTAGTAAAGAAGAACCGACCTATGTAGGTCACCGGCTTTGTCATTGACCTCGCAGGGAAGTGCGTGGAAGGCCTACAAATGAACTAGGCGAAGTACCTATTTAACTAGTTGGAACTAGATTGTTGAGAAGCACAAGATCAAGGTTATGAATTTCATTTCAGCTGGCTCCTGATCCTCATTGCACTTGTTTCCTAGGAGATTCCGAAAGGTGCGACCTTCCCAGACATAGAGCTGTTCGAACCGCTTGCTGTGAAGTTCGCTACCCTTTGGTATTCAAGTGATATGAACAAACAATGGAAGTCAAATGTTGTGTTTCATACATATTACCTCCATCTAAAGAGAGCCATTAAAGATGAGCCTCACATGACTCTGAACACCTTATAAAGGTTTCGACCCTTGATGAAGTTCAGTGCAGATTGGTAGTTCATCTACATTACAACGCGAGCACATGAACATAAAGAGCAGCTCTGGTCATATTATAAACTTGCAGAAGAAGACCTTGAGGAGATCACTAAGGAATGGTCCACTGAACTCCTTATCCTTGCCAACCTTGCAGAGATATCTGATCTTGATGTCCCAAAGGATAGTCATAAAGAAAAAAATACACCCAAGAAGACTGAGGAGGTCCAAAATTTAAGTAGCACCTCAGGAAATAATGCTTCAGTGTCACCTGACCGAGGGGGTGATTACGAAGTAGAAGATGAACAAGAGGCCATGGAACAACAACAAGTTGAAGCATATTGAGCCAAGCTCAAGGATTTCGAAGTAGAACTACACAGATCAGAGTGACTCGGGAGAAGTCACGGGTGAGTGTTGGGGACCTGTTGGCCCTTGACCAAGTTTTGGGAGATCCTTGGTCAAGTTTGAGCTATTTTGGGACTTCGAAAACTTGTCGAAGGATGAGCGCAAGATGAAGCATAGATCATGGGATATCAACCCCTTTTTGGGATTTGGGATTATGTAACGGGTATGGGGATGTCAGACCATGGGTTTACCCATGTTTAGGCCTATTTTGTAAAGTATAAATAGATGTCTAGGAAATGTAAGAAGAGGCATATATATATATATATATATATATATATTGATATTGGGATAAGTGCTAAGTATGGATTGTAGATGCTTTGTGCATACTGTGTGAKATTTGCAGAGCTATGTGCAAGTAATTGTAAGAAGGCTTGGTGCTGTACCCTAACTTGAAGAAGGAGGATCTGGTAGAGTGCGCGCAGATCTACTATCTTCTGCAGAGTAGGATTTTGATGCTATGTGCCTGTAAGAATCTTGAATGAAGATAATAAAGAAGAAGAGTTGGTGGACGTAGCCCTAGGGTGGGGGTGAACCACGTACATGTTGTGTTTATATGCTTTGTGCGATGTGTTGATGTGTTTATGTCTTTACTTGCTAAGTTATTTTATATATATATATATAGTTTTGTTTATGCTTTGTGCTAACGATATATATGGATGTTAGATTTGACCTATGTGAATGTGATTAGTGATTGAATATGATAGATCTAATCTACCTCTCTATGATAAGTGCTTAGATACATCAGATCTGATTGAATGATGCAATGATCTGTTTTATCTGCGGAGTAGATAATGGTCAAATATTGATGAACTATCGATGATAAGTTCTCTGTTAAGTGTTAGAATCACAGATCTGTGTCCCAGCTAAGGTTGCATACATCTGAGTCCTGCAACCACCCCTTCCTCTACCTCGGGTGAGACTTCATCTGCTTCACAGGTGTTGCTGAAAGGGCTGGTAGTTAGGGTTTTGTTGGTGTGCTGTGTTAGCGTTGAACCCTGGGTCTACCCCTGTGCCAACAAGATTCAATAGTTATGATTTGATCTTCTAACAAGATGGATGAATGAATAGATTTTGACACTTTTCTCTTCGGGTCTTTGTTACATCCAACCTTTCAAAACTCCTGAATACGATATTTCCGATCAGATTGGACGACTCACATTGCATCTCAGAACCATATCAATGGATAGTGTTAATCCTTACACTCACCCTTTATTTCTTAATCCAATGACCATGACTTAATCATGTTGAGATGAATGATTGTCGGGAGTTCGGGTCTTTTCCCTTAGGAACTTCAGGATTGAAAATATTTCAAAACTTTCGAAGTAGATTTCTCCGAAATAGATTACACGGTTCACGTTTATTTCATGAAATCAAATCAACCGTCAGTTTCGATTCTTTATACAACTTAATCCGATGGTTGGGACTTAATCAAGTATTAATATCGATGGGCACCTTTTACTCCGGGTCTCCAGACTCCAGAGATATCAAATATCAAACTTTCGTTTTCTCCCAGAGTATTTCACCTGGAGCCCATGATCCGTTGACACGTACCCTCCTACATGATAAAATATCATAAGTGACTTCGACACTTCGGAAATTTAAGATGATTGCAATTTTATTCTCCTTCAGAGTGGTCACCTGCTGTGTAAGTCATCAATGGTGGTCACTACTTGCTGTTGGTTAACAATTCCGCTTACACTATCCTTCCACTGTGGTAGATCAACGATCAGGAATTCTCCCGAAGTGATCTTTTAGATTGGACGTTTTGTGTCCATTTCAGGATTTTAGTGTTCGAGATTTTGGGACTTGGGAAAAGTATTGATGGTATATCTCCCAAAGAAAAACTCTCAGAGTGACGTAAGTTGCTTATGTCACTTGTTGACATGTCACGAGCCGAGTAGCTACCACGTGCCATTCTGATTCATGATTTGCACGTACCAGAAATGTCGATTCAACTTGACACTTGTCGTTCTCTGACTATGCCACGTGTCCTTGCTGATGTAGAATATTGACATGGTCTGCTGATCAACAACCCTGATCCAATGGTCCTCATTTCTTTATGATCTGACGACCCAGATCTTATCGAGACTTCATGTTTTGCAAAGTTGGAGGACTAATCACCTCCCTTCTTTCGATTCCTGAAATCATGATTGCATTAAATCAACGACCCACAATCCTTTGTGATTCGACGACTGTGATCAAATTGCGACTTCATGTATCATGTATTTGGACTTGAGTCAAACCTGACTCTCCCAACTTTCGATATCCGACGTACTCTAGATCAATGACACAGAACCCTCTGTGATCCAATGGTCCATATCTTATCGAGACTTCATGTTTCACAAAGTTGGAGGACTACTTACCTCCTTTCTCCTGACTCCCGATTTTCAGAAACTTGCTCCAGATCAAACAACCCACATCTCTTTGTGATCCAACGGTCCTAATCTTATCAGGACTTTGCGTTTCGCGAAGTTGGAGGATGGATCTCGGCCTTATCCTCTTTGCAGTTATACTAGATCCAATGACTGACGGGTATTCTCGAAGCTTAGATCCAACATATATGATCTTTCAATTACCCACAAGCCCATGGTCACTCACGTAACCAATGAACATTATATTAGATGATTAACACCATCAATTTTTTTGATTGAATGACTGTTGAGGCTTCTCACTATGATCGGACGACTGCTGAGCTTACGCTTTTCTTTCCAAGTTTTGATCTCTACGTTTGCTAATCCTCCTAAGATTTTATCATAAGAACAATGTTGATCCTAACGTGATCAACAATAATCACAAATTTCTTCTGCTACCTGATATACTGTGCAATTTACTCTTCCTTCTGAGTTTTGATCTTCATACTATTCGCTTCTCCTCCTCAGCTTGCACTATCGATATCTGCACATTGTTTGACATCATCTACTAACTGAGATACTTGTTTACATCAATGACAATATCATCAGTGGTAATTCAACATTAACAACAAATCATCACATCGACTGTTGACATCAATGACAATATATCCAACAGGGGGTCTCATCATGAGCCAACCTTCTCATTTCTGTGAGGTGTTTGTGAATGAAATTATCATTATATTGACATGAAGCCAGGACAATGGCCTTCAACTTATTCATTAAAACATGAAACAAATAAATAATGACAAGAATGTGGGCTTGGAAAAAGTGCATCACAAATGAACGTGTCACATACCCTCTACAAAGGCACCCATAAATGAGATAATACAAACCCTTGTATTTCTTGAAACTCATCGACCTATGAAGTCTAAACCCCTTCCTACTCATCATCCACTACATAATCTTGAAAGACCATCCTAGGGAGCATCCCTTCCTTGAGGGTTTTGGTCTACCCAATAGGACTTTTATGACACCCCTCCCACACTTAAACTTGGTCAATTGTATATGGTTTTTGAGAATTTGTTTAATTTGATGAGGTAATTTTGATGCACATGTTTAGGTGCCTTGCTTATTAGATGTGGTTTACACTTGTCATGATAGCTTTGAATTGAGATATTTGGAGGGCGTACCCTTTTGTTTTGTAGGACCTTGCTTGATGACCAGTTTTGGGGGAACAAGCCTAGCTTGGGCTTCCATGGGGTAAGGAGTCCACAAGTTGTATTTTGTAGGCCCGAACACTGGATCACATAAACATACCTTTGGATTCTTACATGGAATCATGGAGGATATTATCCAACTCGTATTACCCAAACGACTTTCCTAGGAGAGGAAAAACATCACCTTTTGAGGCTCGACACCATGCTTGAAGGAGTTTGATGATGATGGAGTTATTTCACATTGACACTTGGAATATTTTGACCAAAGGGGACATGGATTGGCCCTAACACATGATGAGGAGGCTCAAGGAGCCCCAACGACCTTCATTCTCTTCTCCAATGACTTACTCAAAGTGTCAAAACGTCCCCTAAAGGGGTGACATCATATTATTTTTAGGGGTTCTATTATGTTAAAGTGAAAATTAAATATTATTATTTGGTTCAAGGGGTAAGATAAGGGTTGTTGACCCCTTATATTATGTTTTACCCATTCTAAGTGGACAAACTATGTTTTATGAATTTTGTATAAATAGAGATCATGTGAATCTCATTTAAAAACATAACTCTCCCATTGCGAGAAGTACTTGGATGAAATTTTAGTTGTTCTTGGAAAATATGGTGTTTATCTCTTGTGAAAATGTCTTTTGGTGATATCTATTTATGAATGGATGAATATAAGTAAGGCTCACCTCTTGGAAGCTTGTTGTCTTGATCTTGAATGGTGATTTGCTTGGTGAAACTAGGGTTTTGATCTCTCTCTCTCTCTTGGAATTGGTAAGGAAAAATATGCATTGTTAATTGTTTCTTGCTCTTTCTTGGTTATGGTTATTGGAAACCCTAGGAGGAGTATGTTGGATACACCCTCCATTAAGCTTCATATAAATTTCTAAGGTTCACAAGTTATTTTGCAAGGGTTGCTAGGAGGAATACGAGTGTGTATACACTCTTAGATTTACCCTAAGTTTGATTGGCATACCATAGGGAGTAAAAGGTATTAAACCCCGAGGGTATTTTTTGATCTATGAATTTAATCCAAGACCCCATTCACCCAATTTTAAAGGCACTAGTCTGAATATTTTTGCATTGGAGAAATAAAATAGTGCATTGGAAAACATGAAGTTTTTCCATATTAACTTTTTGCAATCTGGGTTTTGTTTCTTGTGCCTAGAACACCTCTAATCCCCTAGGGAGTCCCCTCTAAAGGGGTATTGCTTTCTTTTGTTACAAACTTTTATCTTCAGCATTAGGGTTGAAGAAACCCTAATCCAAATTCTATAATAACTTTTAAATCAACCACTGAAAGTTGCTTAGAGTTTTCCCACATAAAGTACTAGGCCTAACACACCTTTTGGTAGAATTTGGGGAAGTTTTAGTGGCTGATATTCTTGCTGTAATAATTTTTTTTTTACATCCATAAGGCTGAATAATATTTCTGCAATTATCTTTTTGTTACAATCTTCTTTCATTTCTAAAGTCTAATACTATGTTACTTGGGTTGACCTAGTTTTTTCTAGTTTATCTCTTGTTCTTTCAACTGGAATTTTAGCAACTTGTTTGCAACATTCATTATCATTTTCATTTATGATATATACTGTTACTAACTGCTGCAATTAGGTACACCAAGCTTACCTTTCTTTCCCACCATATACTTGGGCTTGTATCATTGTCTTTCTTGTGTCTCAGGTAGGTACAATCGACATTTTCAAGGTCTACTACTTCTTGGCAACTCTTGGTTATCATCAATACCTTAATTAAGCCATTCTCCACACATATAAACTTGACCTATTGGGTCATTCATCCACACATCACACTTTCCATCTCATTTCCCCTTAGGGTCACCAGTATTCCCCCCTTTAGGTGACCACTTCACCTCTAAAGTGACGGGAACACCTGCCTAAGGTGAAAGTGGGTAGGTTCTCTCTTAGTTGTCACCATTTGGTGGTTGGGTCAGGATTTTTCCAACCTATAACTTGTGTGATGAAATTTTGGTTCCATTGTTGGGGAGGATTTCAAATCCTCTTCTAAACCCTAATGACACTTTGGAAAGCTATCCCAAATCCTTTTCCCTAGCTTGCTTGGTGACTCCACCTAAGGGATGTTCCCTTTTCACCTTTGATAATCTTTCTCTAAATATTATCTGGCAACTCCATTATGGGAAGTACCTGAAGGGGGCATTACCTGACCCCCCAAAACACTTCCAGACATCATGATACCTCACCCAAAAGGGTTAGTCCTCCTTTTTTTCCCACTTCTCACTATTTTCCCTCTACTTCTCTTATCCCTCCATCCTCACCTACTACCTCCACACCTCCAATCTCATCCGTGCCCACCTCATCGAGTGCTACATGGATCCCATGGGCCAAAGATGCATACAAAACTTTGGACATGACAAAGATCCCTAGATATCATCACAAAATTCCAAAGGAATTTAAGGAGTGGCTCCCTATATTTTCAGGGGAAGATCTCATTACAACTGAAGATCACTTATATTTCTTCCTTCGTTCTCTAGAACCTTATGACCAACATGAAGATATCCTGATGAGAATATTCTCTTATGCTTTTGTCGGAAAGGCCAAGGAATGGTTTTATGGTATTCTCCTAGGGAAAATCATGAATTGGGACCTCTTTCAAGAAAAAATTACCAAAATATTTGGAAAGAAAAAATATTACGAGTCCCTTTATGATCAACTCTACAACTACAAGAGAAATTCAAGGGAAAGTATAAGGGATTTCAATGTAGATTCAACACCCTCATAAGGATTTTCCCTCAATATTTGAAACCTCCCTAGGCTACTATCCTCAAGTCTTACATATCAACCACGAAAGACCCATATGGGTTTTAGTTGGGAGACACCCTACAACTTTTTTTGAATCTTAAGAAAGAGCATGTGAGATAGAAGAGAACATAACCTCCTCCATCATAAAAGAGAAGGAGTTTCTTAAAGAGTCCTTTCAGATTAATCATCTTGATGACTTTGTCTCACCATAATTTCCCCTCAATATCAACATACCTACAAGAAGAACTAGAGAAGGAAGCCAAAAGGGAAACTCATTGCATGATGAATCTATTGGGAAAAGAAAAGAAGGTAACACCAAGAAGTACAACTTTCCCAACAAATGATATTTTGGAGGTTGAAAGGAGACAACAACAAAACAGGTTGAAGAATATTTTTTGCAACATATTCAACAAGTCTTGATAGATCCTTACAAAGAAAGAGAAGTTGATATCATCAAAGGTGAGGAGAATGTTTTTTCCCCATGAAATACCAAAAGCGAAGGTTTTTTGGATCATGTCAATATAACCCATTGGGTTCTGGAAGAAGGAATTGACAACACCTTCATTTTGGAAAACTCCCTTTTCCTTAATGAGTAAAAGAAGGAAGAATCTTGTGGTTTATATTTTGATGGTGCGCATTCAAGCACAAGCTCGGGTGCAGGGATAGTCTTAAGATCACCAGACAATGAGACTAACCTTTTCTCGTACATGCTTGAGTTCAATTACACAAACAAAATCTCTGAGTATGAAGCCGTTATCCTAGGCATTAACCTGGATATTGATATTAACATCAAGACCCTACATGTGAAAGGGGACTTTGACTTAATTGTTTCACAAGTTAACAAGAAATTCGCTACTAAAAACCCAAGGTTGAAACAATATAGGGATGCCATGTGGGACACCATAAATAAGTTGGACAAATTTTCTATTGAAGCCATCCCTAGGGAAGAGAATCATTTGGCAGACAACCTTGTTGTCTCCACTTCCACCTTACAACTTTTCAAGGAAACCGATATCTATAGGGTGGATGTAAATTATAGGCCCTTGATACTCGATAACTTAGAACATTGGGAAGCTTTTGATAGTGAAAGACAAATTCTGTGTTTTCTCCAAAATGAAGGTGAATTCTTGGAGGCCTAGATAAATCTATTAGCGGAAAATGTGAATATTGAGATCATTGATATAACTAACAGATCCTTACCCAAAGGTATTATCCCCTTAGAAAACCTTTTTGATTGGAATGACATGTATAAGGGGAGTCCCTCATAAAAAATCAATGACGAGATCATTGAATTCAACATTGGAACTGAGGAATCCCCAAAGATGATCAAGTTTGTGAAAGGAACAATGAGTGATGAAAGGAGAAGATGATTGCCCTTATATGAGAATTTAAGGATGTCTTTGCTTTATCTTATGAATATTTGAAGGCTTACCGTGAAGACATCATACAACATGCTATTCCCCTTATAGATGACATAAAACCCTTCAGAGAGAAACTCAGGTAGATGAACCTAAAGGTTTCCCTAGAGGTAAAAAAGGAGTTACAAAATATGGTTGATGCAGGAATAATTGAGCCTATCGGATATTCATCATGGGTTTCTAATCCAATCATTGTAAGTAAAAAGACTGACGAAATTAGGATATCTATAGACTTTAGAAATTTTAACTAGGATTCACTTAAGCACAATTATCCTCTACCAAACATGGAGTATCTTTTGCAAAGAGTCACTGGAGCAGAAATGATGTCCATGCTTGATGGTTTCTCAAGATATAATCAAGTGTTGGTAAAGGAGGATGACTAACTAAAAAATTCTTTCACCACCCCTTGGGGAAATTATAAGTATTTAAGAATTCCCTTTGGATTGACCAATGCAGGGCCACCCTCCAACGTGCCATGGAGTATGATTTTAGGGATCTGATCGAAAAAATTATAGATCTAACTGCTATCTCCAAAAGGAGGGAACAACATATCCAACACTTGAGAAATATTTTCCAGAGATGTAGGGAGTATGGAATTTCTCTCAACCCTAAGAAACAATTTTTGGTGTTGAAAAGGGTAAGTTGCTAAGTCATATCATTTCTAAAGAAATAATCACAATAGACCCTTCTAAGGTTAAAGCCTTCAAGAATATCCCTCTCCCTAAAGATAAGAAAGCCTTGCAATATTTCTTTGGTCAGATTAACTTCCTGAGGAGGCTCATTCCAAAATTTTTCGAGATTGTTAATCCCCTTAACAAATTTCTAAAGAAGGATTCTCATTTCGAATGGGAAAATGAAGGTAAGTTGTCCTTCCAGTGTATCATTGAAGCAATAAATGTTGCACCAGTCTTGGTTAGTCTGAATTTTTCCAAAGACCTTATCATATTTTATTTAGCTTCAAAGGACAACATTGCAGGAGTTCTATTATAGAAAAATGATCAAGGGGATGAACAACCAATCACTTTCATGAGAAAAAATATTAGAGACTCATAATTGAATTACACCATTACAAGAAAAACAAGCTTACACTCTCGTCAAGTCTCTCAAACATTTTCAAACTTATGTAGGGTGCAAAAGATCAAATCCTTCGTCCCCTACCCCACTATAAAGGATGTATTATCACAACAATATTTCCTTGGATCAAGAGGAAAGTGGGTTTAAAAAATACATGAATATGATTTGGAGATCAAACCAACCAAGAGAATTCAAGGGAAAGGAATTGCCAAAATGATGACAGAAAGAAATCAAAAGGCCATAGAGGTAGGAGTGAATGGATATATAAACATTATCACAAGTGAGATCTAGAACAATGAGTGGTATTCAAATGTCATTTATAACTTGAAAAACCTCACTTTCCTTGATCATTTGGTAGAACATAAAAGGAGAGCCCCGAGACTCAAAGCTATGAAATATTTCCTAACAAAAAATGGTATTGGGTGGAGGAACCCTGATGGGATAATCCTCAGATGAGTGAATAAAGAAGAATCTAACAAGTTAATGTCCGACCTTCATTTAGGGAATTGTGGTGGCCATTTTGCAACACGCACCATGTTGGATTACTGAAAGGGGGGATGAATCAATAATGAGCATTTATACCACTTATTAATCCTTTTGACCACAATATATATTATTTTAACTTATTCAACAATGTTCATCAGTTCTTCATCAATATATTATTTCATCATAAACATTAAAATTCATCAGTTCATAATGAACAATAATAGACACATCCACACAATACACAATACACCAGTACTTTATGTGGAAACCCAATGCGGGAGAAAACAATATAACATTTTTCTTATATGTCAAATAATTACATTCAAGGAAGCACCAAGTTCCAATTCTCCAACTCCACGTGGAAGGAGGCTCCAACCCCCTAGTTTCTCAGGCTCCAACCTGAAGGAAGCTCCAACTCCCTAATTCTCTGGCTCCAACTAGAAGGAGGCTACAAGCCTCTGGGTTCTCCAACTACACTTGGAAGGTGGAAACAAACACCTATCCTTTCCCCGTCCAACTACCCAGAAATATAAATGCCAAATGTGAACAACTTGTCACTGTCACTGAATCAACCACTGCCACTGTCACAACTATCACTAAAAAAACTGTCACAACCTGAACCAATATTCTTCAAATCTTTCCTGCAGATATGCAACCTGTCTATACTATAATACATGGGTATTCATTCCCTTCTTAACTAAAGCTCATGGATGTACGAATCTATACTCACTAAAACTCACGGGTTACCATAAACTCACCCAGTTTCACTGTTACTGTCTTTGTTTCTATCAAATTGTCACTGTAAACCTGATACTCAAAACTTGTCACTATAATCTCATCAACTTAATAAGATCTACTTACCAAAAACACTCAAACATATGCACAATATGACCAAGATGTGCATCAACCAAGACTACTCACAATCACTACCATCACTTACACATACCTCTACAAAGCATGTACTGATCACACTCAAGTACCAACTTGTACCACAACAAATACATCAACCATGCACCAAACCAGATCTAATCACATAGATCAAATAATAAGACAATTCTTAATCATATGCACAATATCATCCAAATGTGCATCAACCTAAACCACTCACAACAACTCATAACCATCACCAAAATATACCAATATCAAGATGTGCTTCTAATGATATGCTAAGACATCTATATCAACTATACCAAACTATGCCTCATCAACATCACCATACCATGTACCTCATGTATGAGTCAACTCATCAACTATATGTCTCATCCATGTATCTCAACTATATACCAAAACATACACCAAGATAACCTACAAGAGGCCTCTAGTAATACATCAAACCATGTGCCAAAAACTCACTATTATGTAGCCTCAAGCATGTACCACTCATAAGCCAATCATATACCAAGACTACTAACAAATTACTCTCATAATGTACCACAATATATGTTAATAAATCCAAGATAAGTGCACCAGAAATGTGCCTCAACAAATTTTCCTCAAATCATACTCTACAACATATACCATACATCCAAGAGGGCATATACCAAACCTCATCAATTCATGCCTCAAGCATGCTCTACAACAACACTAAGATACAATCTCAAAACATAACCATGAACATACCTTTATCTCTGTAGTATCCTTGATGTATCTAATCTCTAACAAACATACCTACAGTCTCTCCTCAGATCCTGCAACCTGGAACAAGCATCTTCCTTCTTGCCCTTTCTATAGATCCACACTTTCCCTTTCTATATCTTGTGGGTATCTGTGCTTTCCTCCACTATGGCCTGCAAATGTCCGTGCTTCTTTGTGGCTTAGACTCATGGATAACCTCTGAAATCCGGTTTCCTTACTTCCTCTGCAACTACAAAACTTCCGTTCCTTTAGGCCTTCGCTGCCTTAGACCTACGCTTTCTCATGTCTGTCAATGTATACATGGAAATAAACTTTCACAAAATAGATATTCAATAATTTTCAATAGGTAGTTAGGTGCAAATGGGAATTTTTTGATCTCTTATTTATACTTCCCAAGTGACTTCCTTTAGGGGCTATCTTGTAACTAATTTACCCTTTTTCCTTGTTCTAGGGCTAACCCACTTTCTTGTTGCAACTAATTTTTCCATAATTAGTCAACTCATAACTTCTTTTCCCTTAACTAACTTCTTGTTGCAACCACTTTATTATTTAATTTATTGCTAACCCAATTTCTTGTTGCAACTAACTTTTCCATAATTAGTCAACTCATAACTTCTTTTCCCTTAACTAACTTCTTGTTGCAACTACTTTATTGTTTAATTTATTTCTTGTTCAACCACTTTGACTACTTTACCCTATTATTGCACAATTTATACTTGTCCAAAGCCTAAAGGAAAGTAGGCTGAGATTGGCCTAACACAAGGGTAATCCTGTCACTGTCACCCGAATAAGATACCCTTTTCTATTTAGTAGGAAAAAACCTTCTCCAAGGGAGACTCCCCTAGACCTAGTGGTTTGATGAAGGGAAATAAATGATAAGTAAACTACCCCTCTCTCTAGGTCACTTAAGTTTAATTCTTGAAGGAAGGAGCAAAAGAAAGATAAAGTATACCTTCCCCTTACCAATACAACAACAAGCATTAAAGCAAATAAAAAATGATAATTATGCTTCAACAAGCCAATAAACTTGTGAATATATGTTGGTTGTCTATGTATGCAGCAAATGAGAAGTAGATGATAACGATAAGTAGATGATAACAATTGCAATTTGTATCAACAAGAACACACTTGTGCGGATAATGTGAACAAACATTTAAAGCATCAATGATAATACTTTGTCTTACGTGAGTTCTCTAAATATATCAACCAACAATTGGATTTAAACATGCTATCTAAGTTAAATGTAACAATAGTAAAATAGAAGTAATGACAACAGTAAACAAGCTTCATAAATATACTCTACTAAGGCAATTGAACAAACACTTGAGCATATATTGATAGTAACTTTCCTTGTACAAATTATGGGTTGTTCTAAGGTGGTTGGTAGGATGATATAGACTGCAAACAATGGATGTAACAGTGAATTATAAACAATAATTAAGTGGATGTTAGTATCTCTAAGCTAGTTTAGTTAACTAATTGAAGTTAGTAGGGTAATCAAGTAGGAAACAGTTTGGAGTTTGAGTTTGAAGATACTTGTCAAAGAGTGAGGTTTGACTAGTACCTTTCTAAGGGTAGTGGAGTTAAGTAGGTGGCTTCCTTCAAGGTTTCTAACATATGATTATGCAAAAAACCAAAGAGGGAAAAGAGGTTTAGGGGGAGTAATATCTTTAGTCCTCCTAGACTCTTGACCACTAGAAGGGAGGTAGTTAGGGTGTAGGCACTTCTAGGCCCTAGCGCCTTCTTCTCATTAGAATTTTATGGATGAAAGTATGATGCAAAATAAATTAACCACAACCTCTAAAGTGCTAGAAGTTTAGGGTTCTAGAGGTTGCACTAGTTACTAGACCAATTCATTGAAACTTGGCAAATGAAAAGCAAGAAAGTTAACACCTTAAGTTTCTTACTTCAAGCATCAATTAAAACATGTAATTTCATAATCTTGTATGAGAAAGAAAACCATTAACAATGACAAAGTAAAAATTCTACTTACTTGCACCAAGAATAATCATGTAAAACCATGCAAGATTGCCGCAAAAATTCATAAAATTTGTCCAAGTGCCAAAAACAATCCTTAAAAGAGTAGTTCCCTCCTTATTTCAGCCAATAACCCTTAGTAGGGAGAAAATTTCATACCTCCACTCTCGCAAGTGAGAGTTATGATCAAAATGAATGTCACTTTATGTTTATTTATACCAAAATTTGACATTTAATTATTTTAGGTCAAAATATCAGGGCCAACCTGACCAGTTTCTTACAAAATTAAATTCTAGAAAAAATGAAATAAATTTTCATGTAAAGACCCTCCTAAGGGTGATTTCATGCACTTCTAGGGTGATGTTGGACCTCTGTCACAAAACGTTGAGCTCATGGAGTGAAACATTATGACTCCAAAGGCCCAAACCCTGCCCACACGTGCCAATAACCTTAGGATTACCCCCACGGTGACAACCACTGCATGTTGAAATGTCCAGGGCTGTATGGGTGACATCCAAGGCCTCCAAAGGCCATCATCTAGGTGGGAAAGTCACATCCACCTAGGTCTAGGTCTACCAAAGTGCCTCCAAAGGAAACATCCTTCTTCTTCTTGGCATAACCCCTTCATATTCATCCTTCTTCCTGGATGGGGTCTCAACATCCATCAAATGGGCTTTGAGCCCTCATGAAGGTCCGAGCTAGTCATCTCTCCATGTACCTGTTCACCAGGAAAGGTCTTGCAAAGAAAACAAGTACACCCTCCAGGGGTCCATAAGTCACAAGCATCATAATACATAAATCAAATCTAATAATTAAAACACCCAAATGTGTGCATTAAACACCCCTAAACCCCCAAAAATGATTAAAACGTTATGCAAATTGATAAGCCTAGGGTTTGGAATGGTCTCAGGGTGTCCTATTGGGCTAGTCTCCCTTAAGTAAAGGTCTTTTCCCCATTGGATCTTGATCCAAATCATGCAAACATATGAGGTGGTGAGGGGAAAAAATTTGGGCATGGGGCGCATGTGATAGTAGGGAAATGTAACACTCACCTATGGGTGCCTTTGTTGAGGGTGAGCTGCACCTTGTCATGGATGCAAATTTTTCCAAGCCCACTGGTTTCCATTTATTTTTATCTTTTCTTTCTTCCTTTCGATTTTTTTCTTCATGTTGTAAGGAAAGAGTTGATGGCCACCACCCTGGCTTGGTGACGAGCTAGTGGTAGTGTCACCCATAAAAAATTCATGGAAATGAGAAGGTTGAATCATGATGAGACCCCATTTCTCTTGTCCATGTAACCAAGAGCCACTACATTGTCTTGGTGACCAGTTGGATGGTAGTGTCATACTATTACATGTTTATGGTCATGATAGGTTGGTTCATGATGAGACCTCCTATCCATCAACAAATGCCTTGAGTGTTTTATTCATACGTGGGTCCCCTTTTTTTGCTGAGAAGCGTTTCAGTTCTTTCTCAGGGATCCCTAGGCGAAGCATCTCGAAGATTTAAATTAGGCTCTTAACTTTTTCCATCTACATTTCCCCTTGAGAATTTAGCCCCTTATTTCCATGAGGTAATACAAAACCCTTTCCAAGTGGAGCCTTATCCACTTCCCAAAAATGTGGATATATGGAGGGGATAACTATGTAAAATGGTAAGTATGGAGGGAATGGGCGATGACTCTTCATAGATCCACTAGGTAACAACCTATCCTAAAAGGAAACCAACTTACTAGGGCACCATGTGACCCTCCCAGGTTCGAACACGGTAAAGAGAATAAAGTCAAGCAAACGTTATGAAATCGAAAAAGATTCAATGCAACATGTTTATATGTTTTAAAAATTGGAGTGATACATACCATGATACCCAAACTTATTACCTCTTGGAGAAAGAATCATTTCCATTTCAAGACCAAGCCAATGTGATGAATACTATTGCTGGTGATATGTGGACTCTACTGAAGAAAAAAGGGGCCCTCTGGGGCCATGCTTAAGTCATATGGCTCTCAAAACTCCATGTATAGGACCTATGGGCCTCGAGACATGATCTCCTTAGTTATCCCTAAGCTAGGGGATAACATATAGATCCAACTCAGGGACATGTGATCATCATAGAGTGCATGGGAATCTCAACATCTTTGGTATGACCCATGTCTACTAAATCTCAACAAAAGACATTAGTAATCCCTAGGGTGGTGATATCACCCTTTGTAAGTATATGACAAAATAAACAAATAAAAGCTTCTTTGGTCTAACATATGATTATGAGAATACATATATACAAGTGAGAAAAAATAATATGCAAATGCAACTACAACTATAGTAAAATGCAATGGTATGTACAATGGATGCAAATGCCTGCCTACCTCTACTTACCTGTTGGTTAAATGCTAGGTGTAGTCATATAACCAGTGAAACCATCCTATAAATGCATCATAATACCTGCCTCTGTGATTCATTAGAAACCGCAACAATCACAAGTTAAGGACACAAATAACATGAGTTAGAGCATGCATTATATCACAGGAAATCGTAAAGTCTAGCTCATGGAGGTGGGAGGGAGGGTCAAAATTATGCCAAGTCATACTTATAGAAAAGTGCTCAATCCATCTCATAAAAGGACCGTGAAAGGTCAAATACTCAATAGGCTGGCTCAAAGATTCTGAAGGTTGACTACCTTGGACATCATCAATCCCCGAAGTCTGAGAAGGGACTATCAAGAATCTAGAGGATGATTGACAATTTTTTAAGGGAAAGTTGAAACACTGATATATTAAACTTCTTCTTAAGGTATTCAACCTACCCTTGAATTCTAAAAGAAGGCTCCGTCCTAGAGAAAAAATGGGACAAGGGACATGTTTCCCAACTGCATCCTTAGTGACATAATGAGGTAAAGTAATCGAAGGGAGCTGGAAAGCCTTGTCACAAGTATCCTGCTTTAGGAAAGAAAATTCCTTACCCTTATCAAGATCCGAGGAAAATGGTGGTTGATAATCTTCGTCATAGAATAAATTCAAGTGCTCAAAGGAATAATTATCAAAATCCTCAAGGTATGACCGAAAATAATCTGGAGAACATAGAACTAGGTCACCCTTGGGTGCTTGGAAAACATCTGTAACTACATCATCTCCTTGTTTCCAAATGTCAAAATTAGTAGTAACCTCATATGATAGTTGTAAAGGAAACATTTGGAAATGACTCTCAATGTCATAAATGAGATGCCCATCATACCCAATCACATCCCATTTAAGTTTCCCAACATGTATGAACTCATCAATATTATCAACCATGTCATTACCTTTATCATAACACGAAGGGCTTAAAACATCCAAGGGATCCTCTAACACTTCTTCACTTTCCAAATCACAAAACAAAGCATCTTCAAAATCTTGGAAAGGGAAACAACTTACCATATTCATTTCTTCATGTGAAAGAGTGTCGAAGACTTGGATGAATTCATCAAATGGAAGAGAATGTATCAATTCCTTGTCCTCATGACTTTCCCCTACATATTCATCTTCATAATACAAAGGGTCTAGCTCATCCAAGGATTCCCTTTATTCTTGACCTTATGAATCATAGACTAGGGTATCATCAAAAACCTGAAAAGGAAAGTGACTAACCTCATCCTCTTCTTTTTGTGAAGGAGGAGTAGGATTTCAGATGGCTTCATCAGAGGGAGGAACACACATTAATACTTCATCATCATGTTTGGTATCTTTAGGCTCTCTCTCTTCAACCAGGTCCTCATTATCCTCGGTAGAAGCATGAGTAAAATCTTTCTCTTCATCATGGGATTGGTAACCTTCATTAGGATCCCTATCTTCAACCTCTCGTTGGTCGATGAATTGTTCTCATATTTCCTGGAATTTTCTAACGAATATCTCAAGGGAAGCTAATCTCTTCAGACTAAGAGTATCTAGGGTATATTTGGGTTCATCAACTTTGATTTATGGAGTAAAGAGGTGTTCTCCCTTCAACACAAATATATTTTCCTCGATTTGTATAGCCATGTGATAAGATTCTTGGGTTTTTATTGGCCCCTTTTCACTAAGTTTAAATCCTAGTTGGACTAAGAGTGCATTGGTATAGAGGTAAACGAGTTACTTGTTTTCAGCATGATGGCTTCTATGAATTTGTTGTAGAAAATTCTAAAACCTGGTATGGAATTCCTTGACAATCGCGTTCTTAGTTTGTTTCATGTATTCAAGTATTTTATTATGTTAAGCCCTAAATAGTGGCTCATTACCCCTTAATTGGGGAATATTACATTAGTAATGTTATTTTATTTATGTTGGCTTGAGTCCATTAGTTGTAATTGTACCTCCTAGTCTTCTATATATACCAATGAGACATTTTCATTTAGAATCATCTTGTAATTGGAAATTTATGTGGGCATAAGGAGGTTTCCCCCTTGAAGAGGCTTATTATTTGAATTTATCTCTTTTTCAAGGCATTGAGTACCTATTTTGAGGTTTTTCTATGCTATATTGATATTTGGTTCTTAACGTATGGTATCAGAGCTCAAGGTCTTGGGGTTTCACTGCTACATCTAAGACACCTTGGAATTTTTGCTATAATTTTTTTTATACAACGTTTCAAAAGGAACGACTTGGATTGTATTTAGTAGACGGATCAAGGTACATTGGGTTAAAATTTCATCTCCCGAGGCCTTATACTTTCAGAGATACAACCTATGTAAGATAGGGCTCTAGAATCATCCTGAACTTAGTCATTGTGGAATTTTCGCTATAAATTTTTTTCTGTAACGTTTTAGAACCTGAAATCTGGAGACTATTCACATAAATTAGTAAGGTACCAGTTTTAAAAATTTCAGCATCTGGGTCATCTTACATTTGTATATACACCCTGTGGAAGATAGGCTATCTGACTAGTCCTATTGACTAGTCTCAAGCAGGTGTTTCGGGTAAAACAATCATAACTTATTCCTAGAGTATCCAAATTGAGTGCGACCAGTTGCATTGATAGTGTACATTCTGTAGTATTTCTGGTACGAGTTTCATAATTTATATCAATTAGTTTGTGCAGGGAACGCTATACAAGTGAGATCTCCTGGAAAGGCAAAAAATCAGCAAGTTGTGGGGAATTTACCATAAATTCCACTTGGCACATCCAATTTTGATAAGAACTTTGGCATTGCATAGAAGAAATATCAGAGAAATACAACAAAGAAATTTTCATACCCAGAAGGGATGAAACTTTGGAGATACAACAAAAGAAAGATTGTCTACCAGAACCACCTCAAAATCAAGGTTCAAAAGTGATACATGGAAAACATGCCACCCAAAAAGGGAACTTCTACACCAAATAAGACTCCAGACAATCCTACTTGAACTCTTGATGAAGGTGAATAAATGCGTAGGGACATAAATGAATTACAAAATAAGACAATGAAAAAAGATGAACTGGAGGAAATAATGGATACTAAGATGGATGGTTTAAAAAGGGAGATCATGGAATGTATGGAAAATTTCCTAATAGAGAGGACAATTGAAAGTGAAAATGTGTCCCATGAAATTCATGATGAGGACACAAGGAAGATGAATTAAGAATGGACAAACTCCAACTTTGGGTTAAAGACCAACCACATTCCTAAGACTGATATGTGGAAGTTTGATGTCAAGGACCCAATCACATGGATACTTCAGATGGAGCAATTCTTTGATCTACATAATGTGCCACATACACAAAATGTACAAAATTCTTCTTTATATTTAGAACCCAATCAATTTGTATGGTATCGATGGAATTGTTCTCACAAATCACTCATCACTTGGACATTTTTCACGGAAGAAATGATAGCACACTATGAGGATACAAGGATCAATACCTTCTTTAGCCAATTGATAAATCTCAAGCAAAAGGGTTTAGTTACAGATCACATTGAGAACTTCCATAGATTGAATATAAAGGTAACATATATTCCAGATGAGCACTTGATTGATGTATTCATAGGAACTTTAAAGGATAACATTCAACATGAGGTTCGACTTTGGGAACCCAAATCATTGGAGAATGCATTCAGGGTGGCAAGAAATGTTGAAAGTAAAAATATGTCTATGGCTACTATAAGGACCAATCCTAACATCTATAGAGAGAATAATGCTCCTTCTAAAACACCTCAACCTACAAGGTTGACACCTCAACAATTGGAGGAAATAAAAGCAAAAGGTTTATGCTTTAATTGTGACAACAAGTACAATAAGAGACATAAGTGTGGTGAGAAGAAATTATTCTACATAGATTGTGAAGAGGAAGAAGAACAAGAACACGAACACGAACAAGAACCATCTCAAGATGAAAACGTAGAAGCAATTTCATCTGAAGATTTAACTCCCATGATATCGTGTAATGCATTGGATGGAATTAACACTCCTCAATCCCTCAAGATATAAGGATATATAAAAAATAGAAAAGGTAATAGTCCTAATTGATTTTGGTAGTACTCATCATTTCATTCACTATAAATTAGGCAAAGCTCTCAATTGCTTTGTATATCTAGCGCCAGAGTTTCAAGTAATGATTGCAAATGGAGGAACTATCAATTTCTCAGGAAAATGCAATAAGATCAATCTTACTATGGGGGAATATGTAATGAATAGTCCAATGATTGATATACCCATGGGTGGTGCTGATGTTGTACTAGGAATCCAATGGTTACAATAATTAGGAATAGTGGCTTTTAATTTTCAAGAACTTTTCATGAAATTTTCATTGGAAGGAAAATAAATTGAGTTAAGAGGTATCACAGGGAAACCCAGTAAGGTGATAAGCTCTAATGACATGAAAAAATTATTGAAAATGGGGAACCAAGTTGTTATTGCACAACTATGCTCACTATATGTTCAAACATCTAAGCCATATGTTCCTCAAGATCTCCAAGGGATCATTAATAAGAATTCCAAAGTATTTGAAGACATTTCCAAAGGTCTTCCACCCACTCGAAATCATGATCATCATATTCACCTAATTCCTAGGAGTGTTCCCCCTAACATTAGGCCATACAGATACCCTTATGCCCAGAAGAGTGAAATTGAGTGCATGGTTGAAGAAATGTTAGAGGCTGGCATTATTAGACCTAGCCAAAGTTCTTACTTTGCACCGGTGGTAATGGTATTCAAGAAAGATGGCTCATGACGTATGTGTCCAGATTATAGAGAGCTCAACAAGATCACTATTAAATATAAGTTTCCCATTCTTGTCATTTATTAATTGTTAGATGAACTACATGGATAAATCTATTTCACAAAGTTGGATCTTTGTTTAGGGTATCATCAGATTAGAATGAAGGAAGAATATATCCCAAAAACAACATTCCAAACTCATGAAGGCCATTAAGAATTTTTGGTCATGCCTTGTGGCCTTACAAATGCATCTTCCAAATTCCAAGGGTTGATGAATTCCATTTTCAAGCCCTTCCATTGAAAATTTGTGTTAGTATTTTTTGATTATATACTAATCTATAGCAAGTCTTGGGAGGATCATGTGTGACATGTTGACAAGGTGCTACAACTACTAAAGGAGAAACAACTATATGC
>JZKD02S0191391.1:342274-383834 GCA_000966675.3 Picea glauca | reverse complement strand
TCTATGTTAGTTTATTTTGTTGAATTACTGTTTAAAAGATATCTGCTGAATGAAGAAATCGATAATAAGCTCTCTGGATGTATTACTGTTTTCATAAGAATATACAACAACTTATGTCTATGAAGTAGACTAAGATTTGTCAGTGAAAGAAAAGTTAAAACAAATTATTGATAGCTGAAATACTGATTCACCCCCCCCCTCTCAGTATACATACCAGTGTCTTTGTATAAATTTTATTTTACATTGCAACATATACAAATCATAAAACCATCCTTAATCCTTGTAATCAATACTTGCAGATTGAGTGAATGTTTTTGAGGCTATAAATCTCGGGTGACATTCCCAACTATCTTGTCCTAGCCAGAAAAGATCTGAAAATGATCAAGTAAGGTATCCCATACCTTTTCCTTCAACATTTATTTGGTGGCCATACTGGGGAGATCTTCCATATCTCTCTGGTTGATTGTATTCACGATTATCTTTGAATATTTCTTCTTTTTCTTTTGAATACTCTTTGACTAATTTTCTCATGACAATACCTTCTATAAGGAAGCCTAATATTGAACACGGTATTAAACACCAAACTATAATTGCCTTGAATTTATTCAATACCATTCTAGAAACTGCTAATACCTGGGCCGATCTTGAATGATCTCGGGAAGTAGTTGAACAAGATATAAGTATCCGTGAATGCTAGGAAGCTAGGAAAAGGCAGCTTAGAAACTCACAATAATTTCCTTTTTCTTAGTCCTTGGTTTTTGTTTTCATGTCCTCAAATCCTCGCATTTCTAAAAGAAGAAGAGGATTGTTCCTTGAAGCTATTCCTATCATTGAAATAGGAAGGATGAAATCCATTTTGTTGACCCAAGAAATCACTCTAAGGAGGAATTTGTCTGACTCTGCCATCTCACCCTTTTCTCCCTTACCTATCACTCCCAAAATGGTATCCACAGGTGGTTCTAGTGGTTCTGGAGGTGATTCATCATCCCAACCTTCGGCCTCATCGATAATTGGTAGTCTATATAGTCATCAAGTTCCTATACAATCAACTACCAACCTTGCTAAATTTATAAAGAAGTACATGCTTTTACAATTTGAGGAAGATGCTACTACCACCCCATGACACGTATCTTATCCCTTGAATCTAGCACCTGCTACTCATCCGTTACCCAATTTTAAAGAGAATCTTCCTAAGTTCTCAGGGAATAGTACCTTTTCTACAAATGAACACCTAGTGGAATTTTGCTAATGCTTGTCATAATATCGGGGCTAACGACAATGACACATGCATGCACTTATTTATTAACTCCCTTGAAGGGAAAGTAGCAGCTGATTTATTTGATCTCGCTCCAAATATCCTTTCCAATTGGGAAGAGTTGGTTTATTGGTTCAAGTCAACTTATGGACAATCTAAGATCCCGACCGAACAATTAAGGGAATACAACAATATTTCTTATAAAGATGGTGATACTATTAAGTCCTTTAACTTATGCTTCACCAAATTGTACAATCAAATCCATGAACTAATCCCCCCCCAGAAACAAGCCACCTTCATGCATTACTATAATGTGCTTCCCTATCCTTATCGTCATAGGCTCGAAGAAAAGGCTATTGAAAATCTTGGCTCCACTCTCCACACTTTCCTGGAGTACGAAGAGCAACTTGAAAGAACATGTCTCCCTAAAGGAGACTTAGTCAAACAAATATATATGTCTGACCTCTTACAACTTGTACAATATATGAACAACCGAATGATACCCTTTGAATTAAAGGGGAATGTTCCCTCACTTACTCCCGGGGCATCATCTTCTTCCTCAATGCCTTTTACGAATACAAATGAGAACAACTTTCAGCCCAAAGCCATCATGTCTCATAGTTGCTGTAACTTCTGTGAAGAAAATCATGAAGAAAGTACTTGTGAAGTTAAGAAGAGTGCCAGAGACAAAATATTTGGAAAGAAGCCCGAAACCACCATTGTTGTTCTAGAATTGGAAGAACTGGAAGATGTCATGATTATAAATACTAGGAACAAATCTTATGCTCCTAAAGGAAAATATGACCCTCCTCGTGCTTCTTCCACTCTAGCCTCATCTTCAAAAGGTACTAATGTACAAAATGTCAAAATTCCTAAGAGTCAAGGAGTTCCTTCCCTTATTCCCTCTTCCAAGTATAACATTCTTAACCAATTGGCTAACATCAAGGCCGATGCTACTCTTTTGGACATGGTTGTTGTTCCTGAACAACAAAAACATCTTAGGAATTTTATGGAAGGAAAAGCTTCCACCATAGCCAATATTTTTGAAGAGGAAAAATAAGAGGATCCCACTATAAATAAGATAGGTGTAAATAATTTTAGACACCCTGTAAAAAACCCTCCATTTTTCATTTCTGTAAAAATTATGGATAAGATAGCCCATTGTTTCCTAATTGATGGTGGTTCAGGCCCAAGCGTGATGTCAAACATCATTATGGAAGATATAGGCTTATCATGTACTAATGAAAATGCTAGAAGCATGCTCTCCTATAACAGTCTGCAACAGTAAAAAATAGGTGAAATCAAAGATGTAACTTTAGTTATATGTTCACATCCCGAAATAAGGACAACCCTTAGAATCCAAGTAATTGACATGACAGTAAGAAACTATTCTATTATCCTAGGAAGAGACTGACAAGCCCTAACAGGTGGATATATTTCGCTTGATGGAACACATTATTCATTCCCCGGAATGGAAAGAATATCATAGTCTTAAGAGAAGGAATAATTTCTCCATACATAGAGAGTATTCCTCAACCTAATGTAAATTATCTTGAGGAAGACTTAGGGGTGTAATCTATCTTTGCTGATGAGGGTGACACAACTTTAGAACAAATTGATTTAGAAGGCAATATGTGGCACATGCATTTCGATGGCTCATGCTCAAACGAAGGTAATGGATATGACATTATCTTGTACTCACCTATAGGTAAAATCCATAACTTTTATTATAGGTTAGAGTTTTCCTACACAAACAATGTCACTGAGTTTGAAGCCTTACTTCTAGGTATCAAAAATTCCTATAACCTTGGTTGCGGTCACCTTACAGTTTTTGGTGATTCTGAACTTGTTGTGAACCTTGTGCATAAAATCTATTCTCCTAGAAATAAGTTGATGAAACGCTATACCCAAGTTGTTTGGGAGCTTATCTTGAACCTGTTATCTTTTAACATCACTCATGTTAAGAGGCAACTTAATTCAATGGCTGATAGGTTACCTGTATTTAAGACATCCCCTAATTGACAACTTCTACCTCAAAGGCATGATTGTAATTTTCAATATTTATATCGTCCTCACATTCTAGATAATGTAGAGTCATGGCAGGTTTTTCCTAATGATGAAGGCATCTGTGCTTTCATACAAAATGAAATGTTTAAACCTAAGGAAAGCATATTTATGGAAGATGACAAATTTCCAAAAGGCTTGACTCCTCTTGAGAGTTCATTTTCATCGAGTGATGTGAGCAAAAAAGAAACACGTAAGGAAGATGAGTCATAAAGGAAGGTTGGTGATACCTTTTCCTTGAAACTTGGGACCTCCGAATCTCCAAAGATGGTTAAACTAGGTGCCCAATGTTCAAACAAAGAAAAGGCAAAATTCACAGAACTATTACATGAATTTCAAGATGTTTTTGCATGGTCATACGAGGATCTTCGTGGTTTTGATCCTACTGTCACACAAAATTCCATTCCTATCAAGGAAGGGATAAAACCAATTAGGAAAAAACAAAGACCCATTAACCACACACTTGAAGATACTATTAGAAAGGATTTGGAAATTTTTTTGAAAGCTCGCATAATATTTCTTGTTAAATATTCTGAGTGGGTTTCAAATTTAGTTTCTGTTAGGAAGACAACTGGTCAAATTCGACTATGCGTTGATTTTCGCACATTGAATAAAGCAAGTTTTAAAGATCATTTTCCTCTCCCTAATATGGAAATGATTTTGCAACAGGTTGCAGGGTCATAAATGTTGTCCTTACTTGATGGTTTCTATGGATATCATCAAATCAAGGTAAAAAGGACTGATAGATACAAAACCACCTTTACTACACGCTGGGGCACATTTGCTTATGAACACATGCCTTTTGGCTTGTCTAATGTAGGTGCCACTTTCTAGTGAGCTACGCAAATAGATTTTGATGATATGATCGATAATATTATCCAATTTTATCTTGATGATTTAAATGTCTATTCAAAGAATCAATTGGATCACTTTGGTCATCTCAGAAAATTTCTCATGCGATGCAGAAAATTCAACATTTATTTAAATTCTTCTAAGTCTATTTTTGGCGTCACCAAGGGAAATCTCCTTGGACATATCATTTCTGATTAAGGAATAAGAATAGATCCATAAAATATTGCTACTATCCTGAACCTTCCTTCCCCCACTTCCGAAAAGGAGGTTCAAGCCTTTATGGGTATTATCAACTTTGTCCGTAAGTTTCTTCCTGATTTTTCTTTAATGGTTAAACCGACTCATAATATTCTAAAGCAATATCGCTCTTTTTCTTGGACATATGACGTTGAAAACGCTTTTGTAAGGATTAAGAAAGAAATTATTTTTGCACCGGTTCTGGCGAAACCAGACTTTGAGAAATATTTTGTCATATACATTAATGCCACTGAGGAAGCAGTTTCTGCTATTCTCTTACAATGTGATGACCAGAATAATGAAAAACCTGTAGCTTAGATGAGACAAAGTTTATCAGATGGCAAGTTCAAATACTCTTATATTGATAAACATGCCTTTTCTCTTGTTAAAGCTGTAGAGAAATTTCGCCACTTTATCCTAGGTAAGCACATGCAGGTAAAAGTCCCTTTGCATGTTGCCAAGTTTTTTCTTTCACAAAATTATCTTTCAAGGAAGCTTGCACATTGTCTTGCCAAAATCTAGGAGCATGAGTTGACCATCATGACTTCGAAAAAAATTAAGGGATGAGACTTAGCTCTTCACTTATCTCAACATGCTAAAGCAAGTGAAGAAATTGACGATCAAGATAATCCTCTTTCAACACTATTTTATATTGAGAGTCAAACCCTTTCCATAGCTGAACATCCTTGGTATAAAAATATGGTGTATTACTTGCAATATCAGAAATTACCATATGAATTAGATCCTTATCAAAGGAGAAGGATCTGTCTTGAATCTTCTAGATATATTATTTTAGGAGACTTTTTGTTCAGGAGATCTGTTGATGATATATTACTTCGATGTGTGAATAATGAGGAAGCACACAAATTGTTACAAGAAACTCATGGATCTTCAAATTCTGTTATGCACATTGGTGGCCACTTCTCTGCTAAGGCCACTACTTTTAAAATCATTAGAAATGGTTATTATTGGTCTTCAATTTTTCGAGATTCTTATAAATTCACAAGGTCTTGTGACAAGTGCCAAAAATTCACTGGGAAAGAGTGTCTTTCTGCTATGCCCTTGCATCCTGTTCTCCCCGATTTTCCATTTTCTAAATGGGGCCTAGAATTTTTTGGTCCTATAAATCCTCCATCTTCCGCAGGGCATATTTTCATTTTGAAAACCACTGATTATTTCACTAAGTGTATTGAATTTGTCCCTCTTAGACACTCACAAGATGAACAAGTAATTTCTTTCTTGGAAACTAATATCTTCTCCATATTTGGAATTCCTTTAGAGATTATTACGGACAATGGTCCCACTTTCATTTATGCTAAATTGACTCAATTTTTAGCTAAACTTGGGGTCAAACATTTCACTTCCTCAACTTATTACCCTCAAGGAAATGGGAAAGCTAAGTCTACAAACAAAAATCTGGTTAGGATCATAAAGAGGCTCATTGAAGATAAGCCTCGTCAGTGGCACACCCTCCTCACTTACACCCTTTGGGAAGATCACACTACCACCAAGGTAAGCACATGTTGCACTACCTTTCAACTTGTTTATGGTCAAGAAGCCACTCTGCCTACTGAGATGGAACTTTCTTCCCTACGACTGATGCTACAGATCGAAGAATTAAATTCTTCCAATGTCTCTCAAAGGATAAATGCACTATTAGCCTTAGAAGAACAAATAATGTTTTCCTTGGAAAACATAAAGAAAAGACAACAAACCGTGAATAAATATTTTAACAAACAAGCACAAGTTGTCAAATTTAAAGTAAATGAGAAAGTCTGGCTTTGGGACTCAACCCATGTTGATAGAGGAAGACATTCAAAGTTTCATAAGTTATGGCTAGGTCCTTTCAAAATATCTTTTGTCCTAAGTGCAAAATCTTATCTTCTAAAAGACTTGGTTGTACCAATGGTTCCCACTTGAAACATTATGTGGGACCAACTTGAATGATAAACTCCATATATAAATCACTGTTGTATATATTTTTTTGTTTTGCTGTTTTGTTATGTTTTGTTTAATTGATTGTTCATTTCCATTGTTTCATTTTGTTTATTAGAAATAAGTTTTGGATCAGTTTCGCCACAACAATTCCATTCTGTAAGTGTTTTTGATCAATAACAATAAAGTTTACACAAATGTCACGATGTCCTCCTTGTAGACATCACTAAAATTACTCTTTGCTTCTAGTACTACTGTTAGATAGATGATAAGATTTTCTTCCCTATTTTCTACTATCCCTTTCTTCCCTCCATCCTGAGATTCAAAAGAGCATATCATTAAATTTCTTCTTAATACAAGAAACACTGTTATTGTGACCGATCAAATGTTATGCATACAGGACCAAACCCCCTCATATGTAACACTTTTCATGAGTTATTCCCAAAGTCTTGGATCATTTTTTTCCCCTTAATCTATATTTTCCCCCTTGTTGCATAATCATTTTGATCTATGTTCACTGGTTCGCGAAACCGAATATTCTAAGTTCTTAATATGTTGGAAACATATTTCCCTGTGGAGTCACCAGTTTGTTGACGCTCAAAAGTGAAACATAGGGAACCTGCTTGCAAATGATTTCAAACGCCTTATTATTTAATTATATCTAATAATATACTAATAGGTGGGACCCCTTGTGTGACTTATGGGACTATGACGAAGAAGAAACACTTATATTTCGTTTGCCTATGTTTTGGTTGTGACACAAACTCTACAACTTATTTGCCTCAAAATCATGGTTAAAATGATTATGATAGGATGTTGTGGGCAAGGTGGTTAAAACAAGGAATAATATTGTCTTGATTATCTCTCAAAAACTATGATTAAGCTGCTTGTAATGGATGAAGGAATTACACTTCAGTTTTAATTTTCGATATTGTATATGTTTTATAGTGTAGTTGGGTGATCACTTCAACCCTTGCTACAATTGTTGGTGCATTGGTTTAATTGCAAGATTGGTTGTATCCCTGGAAAGTTGTTATATGTGAAATGGGGATAGCTACAATTGTTGGTGCATTGTTAAATTGGAACAGATGGAAACTTTGGTATAGTTGGATGAATTAATCGATTGGAATGCTAAAGGGAGATGAGCTCTATAGTGGTTTGTCTCATACTAGCCATGAATGAAAGTGTGAAGGGAGAGGCGACATGTAGTAAATGCACATCAGTCAAACTCACCTCGAGCCCACCATCCTAGTCATTCTTGCATTTTTCTCTGTTGGTTGTTGCTGCTCCGCTTTGCTTGGTCGTGGAGAAGGTATATAAGATGATATTTTCTCCTTTAGCAATATTTTACACAGGTAAGGGGTTTTATTTATTTTCCATCCATGAACATTTGCTCTGCTCTTTATGTCAATAGTTGGCTCTTGTTTCCTCACAGTCTAAGTATTTCCAAAGCTATTATAATGAATTTGGACTGTGTATTTGTTGTTTGCAAATTTTGGTTTCCTTTGTGGGTTGTTTTGAGACCATTGGCATTGAAAGAGTCGTGGGTGTCTTTTACTGTTGTAGTTGTTCGTAATTTTGCTATGAAAAAGAATGTGGTTAGGGATACTCTTAGGCCTGCATTGCCTTTGGTTCCTTGTTTTGGGTTTTCTTACCTGTTCGAAAATGGGTTCTCTTTGCCTCCTACCTATGGGTTTTTGTGGACACTCTGCCTATATGTTAATATCGTTGGTCTTCGTGGATAATATGCCCATGCCATAGTCTTGACTATGTGAGTATTAATGTGGAATATTGTGATGGGAGTAAAATTTTCATGCTCTTTTCTGGCCAAACCCTCAGGTTGTCAAGCCCACTTTCTTCTACTACCTACTATCCACTGTTGCGTTGAACCCTATGCATTATCATGAAGGTGTTTCTTACCCAGAATGTGATGAAAGCATGGTTCGTGCTCTTTTGTTTGGGCACGAGTTTTGATTGGTCACTTTCTATGCAAGTATGGAGGAAGTGTTGGACTCACTTATTGACTTGAAGTTACAATTTGTCCATATGAAGTTTATGAGGTCAATAGAAATGTGCGAATTATTGTTATAATATAAACTTGCCATGTTTTCTTGTAATTACAAAAATCACTTGTGTATAAGTTATATGATGCTCGAATGAAGTCTATGAACCATAATGAAATAGGATGAGGAAGTTTGATTAATTGTGGTTTGATTAAAATTATGGTTATATACAAGGATTTGTTTTGGGGTACTTCGCGGGACCCTGTCGATTTTAAGAACTTTGCTGATGATTGACATTATGGGTTGTAGCCTGTTCACTCCAAGTCTATTTGTTGTATCGACTGTAGTTATTATGATGTTGTTTATTTTTCAGTTATGTCATGTACAAGAAGTATTGTTATTATGGTTATTTTTATTTTTGGGAAATTTGTTACTGTGTAATACAATTTCAAAGACAAGTGAGCAACTTTGTGAAGAAGGCACCAGTTTTGGGTTGTTTTTTTGGAAACATATTATTGTTTAAAATTTAAAATTTTGAACAGTAAGAAAGTTTGATTGCGAATTGATATCAGAGACAACATGGTTGATTTATCATTTGAAAAATATCCATGAGATAAACCCCCTCGGTTCTACCATTTTCTGCTAAATACATTTCCATCATGATCCGAATTTCACTTATTCATCCCTTGTTCTGTGATATTTATTTTGAAAAGGAGTCTGTGTGGAAATCAAAGGAAGTTGATATGGGAAGGGATTAGGATTGATGTTACATATTTGTTTATATATACAACTAATTGTTTTATTGATTGTTTGAACAATATTCATATATTAATTCCCCTCCATGATATCATTTTTCGCTAAATACAAGCCCTCCATATTTCCCAGGAACCCTATCAATTCCCTGTTCACGTGGAAATTAATAAATGACATGTTATGGATGGATTACATGTGTCTTGTAGTAAATTCTAGAGCCAAATGTTGATTTATGTAAGTAGATTTTCATGTATGGTATATTAAGGACTTCGTGATTGACAAATTGTTGCTACAGGATGAGTTTTTTTAGTAGAGGCAACAATGGTCGAAATAATAGAGGCAGAGGCAGGGGAAATTGGAATCGAGTCCATAGAAGGCCTAGATTTTCTATTCATTTCGATGTTGATCTACAAGAGTTGAACCAATTGTTTCAAGTTGGGTTTTTTAATTTGGTTGGCCATGATATATTGCATCCCCGACTAGAGAGCCCCCCTTTCCAACATCCTCATAATTTTCCTGGAATTCCCATTCCTCCACATGTGTCTTTTCAGCCCAAAGTCCCTACTAATGATGGTTGGCAAGAAATTGTCCACCAACCTGTCTCCCACCACCATGGATGGCTCGTTGTCTCCTTACCTTTACCACCACCAATTAATCCCAATGTTCAAATTTCTCCTCTTCTTTCTCCAGTACATTCCTCACACGCTAGAACAAGGTTAAAAATGATATCCTGCAACCTGTGCAAGACAAAATAAAAGCAACGGCCTCCCCCTCTAGTCCATCCATTGAGTCCTCTAAATATGTGTCTTCACACCTCCACCTCAAAGATTAAAAATCCCATGTGATCAACGAAATACAACCTCAAGGGTCTAACCAACCAAGGGCCACTCAAGAAAAGTCAGTTGGGGACAACAATGAGAAGAGGAAATATGCCTCGCAGAGAAAAAAATATGGATTCAAAATGATTTTGTTTTTATGATTTTCAGTGATGAGTGTTATAGCAAGATTTGCCTCACCCTATGCAATATTGCACAAAAGGCCTTTTTTCATTTCCCCATGCAGACTTATTTTCCCTATTTGTAAAATCCAGAGCTAAAAATAAATATTTTTCCACATGTACGCACCCTGCCTAGTATACAACATGCATATACGTAGGCTGCCCCACTACAACCCGGATACATCGGGATTTGTGCCAGAAAATGAAAATTAATGTCCGGTTTCCATGTCACGACAAGAGATCTATGATCCTTGGCCTTCCATATATTGGAAACATTCCAACTCAACCCTTCAATTTCATTTTTAAGGATATAAATGGGACAATTTCGAGCTATGGAAAGAAGAGAAATAATTCAACTTTGAGAGCAAAGTTACTATGCAGAAATTATTTACTTCATATTGAGTCTACATCCCTTTGTCCTTTAAGTCTAAACACAGTGTTCGGCCCCCAAGATCTTCCCTTACTGATTGAAAACCTCATTGTTTCTCTCTTATGAGCTTGCCTTTGGTGGAGGCCCAGTTGGAAGGAACTTAGTTTCTCGGTTCCGAACCGTGCCGACACAGAAGTTTGTAACATTTTCAATTCTATTGATCATATATTAATAGAAATACTCTTTTCCCGTCCAATTGATATCTTGAAAATATATTGAACTATTATTCCATGGGCATATTTGTCATGTTTATTAATGGATTATTCTATTGAATGTGCTAACATTATTTATTATCACCATATGCTTTGTTTTCTTGGTTGTTGAGGACTAGTTGCAGGTATATTGTTTTGGGTCAAGTGCTCAACGATGGACTTCATCGAACGTCTAGAGGAGATAGGCCTTTTATATTGTATTTCTAGTATATTTGTTTGTATAGCATACTTGAGAAGAGAGTTGATTTCTACAGCCATTTCCATCTGTTGTGGTTTACCATAGCCATAGAGAGATTTTCCTCGTAATAAGATTGACAACAATATTAGGGAATGGATATTCTTTTTTAGGGTTTGGAGTTATTTTCTCCTTAGATTGCTTTCATTTCTATTGCATATCTTGTCATATCATTGCTTGATAGCCTTTGTTCACTCTGGGTCTGAGTTTTCAACCTTCTCCCTTGTCTGGCCTTGTTTTTTGAAATATATACGCATTTTTTTCCTTGACAGTCGCGTACATACGTAGGTTGTCCCTCTACAAGATGCGTACATACTCTCTTTTTCCCTACACAGTCATGTACATAAGTTTTCCTTGCTTGTTTGCTTGGTCTGGTGGTTGCTGGGTGGGATTTGATGTTTTCTAAGTCTTCTTGGATCTCTATAGTGCCTGTTAAGTGCTTGTGGGATAACAAGAAACCTATATTTGGTTGAATTTCTAGGCAGAGTCTTTCTCATCATCTTTTCATTTTGATTGTCCTTGTACATTGGGATGGGTGTTTTGCTGCTTGGTATCCTGCTTGAGTTATCTCTTTTTATACACATTAGAGTTTATATATCAAGTTGTTTTTCAGTCCATGCATTTTCTTTTTATTATATTGAAAATACAAAAAAGCAGGCATTTTGCATTGCTTGGCATTGTGGTCTTTTGAGTCCTTGTCATTAGCTTAGTGCATGTAATGAAAGATTGCATTTTTACTTTAGAATTGTAGAGTTGAAATTGAAAATTGCATTGGTTTTTAGAAGCATATAATTCATTGAAAGTTAAAGTTAGGACTTTGCATTATTTTCATATTTACTTTTCTTGGAGAGTCATAACACCATGAGTTTCACTACCATACCTTTTTGAGTAATCATGGCCACTAAAATTAATGCTATAATTTAAAATTGATTAGTCACAATTTTATTTTCTAGGGTACACAAACTAGCTTAGGATTTCGTGCCTTGGAATAGGATTTTGTGAGTAAACTTCTCCGAGGCAATTAAATCAACATATGTGTCTGAGAAAGGGAGTGGAGAAATCCATTGTATAATTGGTAATATCAAGAGGCTCTGATCACACCAGATTTAATCACGAGGTCATGCGAGGTTGGTTGAAGGTATATCCCCCCGATACCTTCTTAGTGTCAGAGATATTTCTGGGGATCTATTCGTATATAGGGATCTTGTTAGTGCCCTTACCTCCATGAGAGGAGGTGATTTAAAGGTTTCAGGCTTTGCTACCCTGCCCATATAGTGGACCTGACTTACGACTGCTCGCATGTGCATTAGTTATATAATGGTTTATTAGTTGCTTGAATTAGGTGCAACATAGGTTACTTGCAAGGGTTATTCTGCAGGTACCCAGGGTCAGATAAGGGTTGGACAAAAAAAAACCTTTATGGAGGATTACCTCTCCGGGGGGATCTGACCGACTGGTTGTTAAGCCCACGAGGGACATTATAAATGATTCTGTTACCTCTGATCTTTAGCAGGGAGTCTTAGGCCCCTCTTGGGTGAGACATACCTTCTTTAGGGAGGGATGCCACTCTCAACCACTTTACCCTGTTTATGTGAATATTGGCCATTTGAATTTTGGTGTTCTCTTTGATTACTAGTTGGCCTTAGGATATATTTTTTATCTTTAGAGTCTTAAGTCATCGCGGAGTCGTACCAACGTCCCTATCGATTCTATCGCTTGTTACATTTACCACCAGATTCCAAGTCTTTGCCTTCTAAAATGCGTAGAGTTATTAGGCATGGTACACACACATCCACTGTTCAGACTTGTGATTCTACAAGGATGAGTACTAAACCTAGTCTTCAGAACACTGGGAGCCCTTCGACTCCCACACCCACTATAGTTAATGACACCCCTTTCACTCCTGTAACCACAATGGTTGTAGTGCCGGAAGTACTTATCATTACTATGGCTCGGCTGTAAGGTCGCTAGAGAGGTAGTGGGGGGGGGCCAGAGGGCCCATAGTGATAATAGTGGAGGTCATTCAATGTAAGGTGGACTAGGTCCACTATATTATTAAATAAGGCCCACTATGGTAGTTAGATATAATAAACGGGTAATTAGAGATAATAAATGTAAGAGGACTTCTTAGAAGGTTCTATTTCTAGAAGATTCCTCCTCTAGAATGTTCTTAGGTGATGGTAGCACTATATAAAGGGGTTCAAGCGATGTAACGAGACATGAAGAGAAGTATTGTATTTGGAGTGGTAGCTCAATAGGAGGATGCCCCCTCGAAGAGGCAAGTGAACAGGAGAGGATCCCTTCCATAATATGATCCATTGTATGGTGTTGCCCTACCTCAAGGGTTTGATGGTAATAAATAATATTTTTCATATTGTTCTTGTATATCTATTGTGATTCTTTTGTATTCAATATTTGGTTCTTAACAAGTGGTATCAGAGCACTTTCCTTGGGCAGACATTGTGGGCAAATATTTTTTATTTTTGTAGATTTTTTTTCAGAGAAGAAAAAAGAGGGCCGCAACATTCTCGAACTTTTCAGTATATTTCTATGCAAAATTTGAAGAAAAAGGTTGTATATCTGAGTTCCTCTCATAAAAACACCCAATTTGAAAAAAAAATAAAATCGTCCGAAACGGAGTCCAGGAAATCAAGATATTGAAGTTTTAAAATCTGCAAATTTTCAGAATTTTTTTCGCGGATGACGGCGAGATTTATTTATTTATTTATGTAGAATATGGAGGCTGAATTTGCCCATATAAATTACATATCTGAGTTCCTCTCACAATTTCACCCAATTAAAAAAAAAAAATCAGCCAAAACGGAGTCCGGAAAGTGAAGTTATGAGCATTTTAACTTCAACAGTTTTTTTAGGGCTTTTCCAGAAAAAGTCGCGATTTTCTGCCATAACTTATTGGGTGAGTTCATAGGATGCTCAGATGGCTATTTATTCTCAAAACCTGAAATAAATTATTGAATCATTCAAAGCCCAATTGTTTCACACATTGGATGACAGATTGGATGCATTTGTACATGGTCTCACAGACAACCTCACAAACAGCCTCACAAACGACCTCAATGATAGTTTTCGTAGTATTCAAGATTCATTGAATAACATGCAGGAGAGATTTCTTATGGAGGGCCTCAGGGATGAATATAATCAAGAAATATATGCTTGGTATGATTTTGAGGCATATTGCGATGATTGGTATATGGATAGTTGTCATTTCTGGGATGACAACCACTTTCATATTTTATTTGATGACTCTACTCCACCTTCTGTAGAGAACATCAATGTCCCACATCAGGAGCTAGTTACCAGCGTTCAGTCTGCATATTCTACAGTGGTATTATTCATTCCAGATTTTTCTATGACCCTTTTCCACTATGTGGATGGATCTTCTTATTTGGATCCACACGATAGGTGTCAGTCTTTGGAGCATCAATTGGAGTTGGTTATTGGGTTCCAAAATCTTCCACGAGAAGTTCACATGAGCACTTGGACATGGGACCTGAGCTTACAATGGTGGTTGGACTACTTCAACATGATGGATTTCCTTCCTACATGGGACCTTGGTTCTTCAGTCTTCTTCAGCATTATGGTCCACAATTATCCATGGGACCCTAGTATATGGTTGTACATCAAGTGTTGAGGACAACGCTTTCATAAGAGGGATGGAATGTAAGGTAGTTAGAGAGGTAGTAGGGGGGCCCAGAGGGCCCATAGTGATAATAGTGGAGGTCATTCAATGTAAGGTGGACTAGGTCCACTATATTATTAAATAAGGCCCACTATGGTAGTTAAATATAATAAATGGGTAATTAGATATAATAAATGTAAGATTACTTCTTAGAAGGTTCTATTTCTAGAAGATTCCTCCTCTAGAATGTTCTTAGGTGATGGTAGCACTATATAAAGGGGTTCAAGCAATGTAATGAGACATGAAGAGAAGTATTGTATTTGGAGCGGTATCTCAATAGGAGGATGCCCCTCGAAGAGGCAAGTGAACAGGAGAGGATCCCTTCCATAATATGATCCATTGTATGGTGTTGCCCTACCTCAAGGGTTTGATGGTAATAAAGAAGATTTTGCATATTGTTCTTGTATATCTATTGTGGTGCTTTTGTATTTAGTCTTTGGTTCTTAACATCGGCCTATAGTGAATTCTCAATCTCTTGCCTCAAACCCTTTTGGGTCTCTTGGTCACTCACAGGGCTATAATGTTTAGTCCATCCTTATGGCTTCTAGTCCTTTTTCCTATGGTATGCCAAAATTTACTTCATAGTTTTTGAGCGCCATTTGAACTGCTGGAACTAATGCTAGCATTGGGCTTAGGGGCACTAAATCTCCTTATAATCCATTTTAGTTTGGTGGTTCTCAAATCCCTCAAATGACTCCTAATATGGGAGGCATTCCTTCTTTTAAACCCATGTATAATTCTCCTTCTTATGGGTGGAGCAACCAACCTGGTGGACAAGCCTCTACTCAAGTTTCATCCTATACCCCTACCTCCTCGGTGCTGATTCTGACCAATATGTTTGGCATGAAGAATCCACCTCTATCCTCTGGATTTCCACTCAGAGGAGGTCAGTTTCATGCTTTGGGCAACCCCCAACCCGGATCCAATCTGGTTGGGGGTAGTTTTTATAACCCCCAATAAAACATTACTACTAGAATGATGCCCAACCAACCTTTTATGAATCAACCCAGAGGAGGGTCTTATAATTTCAGAAAGGGCCATAGTACTTACCAGAACCATGGATGGGCTGTAGTTCCTCAAGCACAGTCTTTCTCGGGATCTTGGGGCTAGATGTCGTAACCCCATCTCCCTTTTCTATCCATTCTTAATCTGCCAGACTTGTCTAAGATGATGAACGACCCTGCGAATCATGATCCTACATGGTCCCCCATCCCCACCAAGATTCCTTTGGACATTTCGAAGTTTGAGGGTGAGAATGGTGAGGATCCTGGTGATCACGTTACTACCTTTCACATATGGTGCTACTCGAATTACCTTAATGGCGATTCTATTCAATTAAGATGATTTCAATGCACCCTCATTGTGGTTGCTGTGAAATGGTATATCGAGCTACCTAGGGGGGCATATGGGACCTTTAGTTAGATGGTATTGGTCTTCCTTAATCACTTCCAATTGTCGGTTCATTACGATGTTGGCCTAGAACTTCTGTCGACTTTATGCCAGGATACCGCCACTCATATCTCAGATCATATCCATAACTGGCACAAAAGGAAGAGGTTGATTAAGACTCCCATAGCCCCAACCTTTCTTTTAGAATGGTTCATTTCACCCTCCTATCTCGAAGGATGTTGCAACAGTCAGGGTTACCACTGAGGAAGAAGCAATCTTTAAAGCCCAACAGTTAGATCTGATATACACTTAGTCTGGGATGTTATACCACATTCTTCCAGATGCACCGCGGGAAACTTACGACCCTAGAAAAAAGCACGGACCTCATGCCGATGCCATTGTAGGTACCTCCAATGTAAAATCCACAGACTCGGTGACAATCCATTTGAAAGAGTTGTATCTAAACCAGTCTGCAGGAGGGCCAACTTCATCTGTGCCTTCCAACCCCACTTCGTCGGTTTATGTACACTCCGTGAAATCGTCAAAAAATCCAAATGGTAACCAACAACCAAAAGGGAATAAGAAGAAAGGAAGTAACAATCGTAAGGGTGGGAAAAATGGTAATAAACACAAGGACAATAGTAATAATGAGAAAATGAATAATAATGTTAGAGAGGGAAAGAGAGAAAGAGGTGAAATTTCCCTGTAATCTTTGTACAAATGATTACCTTACCCATTTATGCCCCAAACTTGTGGAAGCTGCAAGGCTATTATCTCTACTGCACGTCGTGTTGACGAATCATTTTCCACATAACCAACACATGGCCTTGAGTTCCTCAAACAACGAAAATGTAGCTGGTGGGAGTCAAAACCCACCATTGCAAGACGATGACTGTTTGTGTATCAATATGGTCGATGTGAAAGATAATGTAGCCACTCGATCTCAAGATTATATCTCTTCACAAGATATTCTTGGTCTAGAATCTCCTCCTCTTCCTCCTGAGACAAATTTATAGATTGAAAAACTAGAGCCACCGCCTTGTATTCTGAAAGGAGTACTCAAACGCTCTACCCACAATCCAAATGCTAGAGCTACCCATAACTACTCTATTGTTGAGGACCTGGGTCAAACCCCTTGTGCAATGTCAACTTTGGAGGTACTCAAGACATGTCTTGCACATAAGAATGCCTTACTATCTACTTTAGGAGCTCTAGAACTCAATGGATCAAAAGTTATCAAGTTTGGCATCACAAATGTGAAGCCTCACTTGCCTTACCATGTGGCTTTCCAAATCCACATGGAGTACTCAAAGTATACCATCAAATGTGAATTTGTTGATGAAGGTTTTGCTACTTGTGTGATGTCCCTGATCTGTTGGAAATCTCTCGGTTCTCCGACTCTTTCCAAGACATCGAACATGTTGACTACTTTTGACGGTCATTCTTTCCATCCTCATGATATTATTCTTGCCTTTCCGGTCCAGTTAGGTGGGAAGACGATATAGGTGGAGGTAGAGGTAGTTGATGTGCCTATTGATTATAACTTGTTACTAGGACTCAATTGGACCTATGCTATGGTCGTTGTCATATTGTCCATCTTCCATACTCTTTGTTTTCCTCATGAAGGGAATATCTTGACGATCGACCAATTATCCTTTACGTACTCTAGTCCTAATGCATCTATTGGACCGTCGATCCCTCTGATCGACAATTCTCAGTCGACAACTGAGAATATCGATGTCGGAATGTATTCTTACCTTATGGGTACTTTCAACTTCATGACACCGACTCACCACATTTACGCCATGTCTAGTAGGCCCGTTTCGACAGGGAGGTCCATTCCATTTCGCACTTCATATTTTAACGATCCTTGGACCCTGCCTTCCTTGACTGCATCTTATGAGGGTCAACCACATACTAGAATTATATCACCAACCTCTGGTAGTCATGTTGGAGATGGGTTGACAACCTCTGCTATTAATGTTGATGACCAGAAACCAACCACTGCTAGTAATGATGGGGGCACAAGTCTAGTCATCGCTAGTCACATTTCACATACATCACCAACCTATGCTAGTCATGTTGGGGATTCATCACCAACCTCTACCAGTCATGTTGGGTATTTTCTACTAGCCTCTGCAAGTCATGCTGAGAGCATGTCACCAACCACTGCAAGTCATGTTGGGGGAATTCATAGGATTGAGAAGCCTACATGTGTAAGACATAAGCCCAAGTTACTTTTTAGTCTTTGCAAAGGATATCACCTTACTCGTTTGTGCCTTGTTACTGTTGTGGTACCAGAAGCATGGTCCTTACCCATGGGCCCTTCGGGTTCTGAGTCATCTTTGGTTTCCCAACCCTCTTTGTTTGATACAACAGTCATGCCGATGCAATCTTCAGCTGACACCCCTCTTTCTTTAGGGGTTTATGCATCCCTTGACCATGTTGTCTCGCATCCTGTTCAACCAGCGGTCGTGTTGATGCAATCTTCGACCGACACCATTCCTATTTTCTGGGGTGATGCATGTCTTGAACTTTTTGTCTCACATCCTATTCAACTAATGGTTGAATAAGTAGTTGTGCCGATGCAATCTTTGGTCAATCCCACTCTTCTCTTAGAGAGTGACAAGCCTAATGCAGTGACATTGCCGATGAAATCCTTGGTCAATTCCACTCTTCTTTTGAAGGGTGATGCATCCTTCGACCATGTCCTTAACATTTCTAATTCTATACCTTCTTCACTAGGGAGCATTCCACTCTCTTCGAGTATGCTCCCTCCAAGTCCTAGGGTGGTTTCCTTTGATTGGAACGATCTTGTAGAGCCTCGACTTCCTTCTTCTACACCCTTCCAGATAAGGGGAATTCTTCGATATATTGTAGATAAGGTAACCTCTGCAAGTATTTTATCCTCCTCATCTTGGATAGCTTTGGGTTTTCCCAATATTATGTCAGTTATTCATAAGATACCGACATTCCACAGAAGTCCAGCACAGAAGCCTTGGCCTCCTCCGTGACTTTCTGCCTAGAAGCTCCCAAACGAGTCTGAAGTAAACTCTTTTCTGACTCGTCTAAAAAGAGAAAATATTGTCAAGTGAACTTGTCTCTTTCACACTCGTTAAATTGGACTGGAAAGGTCGTGAGTCTTAGTTAAGCTCTTTTTCGACTTGTCTTCAAAAAGCAAAAAGATAATCGAGTGAACTTGTCTCTTTCACACTCATAAATTGAACTTGAAAGGACGTCTATTTGGCACAATTTTATCTTTTTTTCATACCAAGTAGACTAAATTCCATGAAAAAGCACATTTTTTGGTTTTAAGTTGTGATTACGTCTCATGCCCTTGCTTGCAGTATTGATCCTATAGCCGGTTCTTGCTTTGCATTATAAATCGTTTGACTCAACAATTTTTTCATCCTCAACCAAGCAGAGCCTCATTTATATCCTTCACAATTTGACACCCTGTACCTAGGAGGGAACATTCCCCCAAGTGTCCATCTCCCTCATGCATCTCCTTGCATTGAGCATAGGTATGTTCCAATGTTGGAACTAGTTTTTCTTACTTGCGACACTCGTTTCCTCCTCTGTATCATAACATTAATTTGTCTATGAAAACACAAAAAAAGATGAGCGAGAAGGGAGTATTATCTTGTATTGTCAGCAATCGTGTTTCCTTTGAACATAACACAAAGTTATTGAGTCCATTTGTCATCATAAGTTTGGGATTAACATGGCCTTGGGAAGTTGAGCTCGTTACATAGTCTTCTCTACCAACTGGTTACTCCTCTAGTCCCTATAAATAATTTCATTGATGCCTCTTGCATCTCATGGTTTCATCATTGGGTCTATGCTACCAGAGTACTCCATATGTATCATGCTCTTGTTCAAAGGAAGTCTATCAACCTGTGTCGGCGAATCCTCAGGACTCTTGACTTTGCATGTCAACCATATCCTCAATTTGTCTTAGAATCACATGATACTGTAGTCCTATCATGCACCCTGACCCTACTTTCATCATTGGTAGGTAACCTTGAACCCAGTAGTTGACACTTCATCATTGTTCATTGACTGGGTGGTTTCCCTTGTGTTCGACGATAAGACATCTATTCAGACATTGGGATTTGTGTAGTGTATTGGATGCCATTAGCCTTATTGGTGGTTTCCTTGCCTTTGTTAGAAATTTTCATCATTGGTTGCTATTCAGAGGGTCTTTTTCATGTACTGCTTGCACTTGGCACATGCGAAAGACGCACAGGGTCATTGGTTCATGAACATGTTCTTCGTCTGATTTCCACCAAATCACGAAGCTCCTGCTTTGTACCTCATGTTGACTGATGAGAGATGACTTAATTCACTCCTTTCAACGGGTCTCCTTCCATCGACTTCAGCCCATTTATTCTGGAAATGGGACCAAGAGTCTTATGAATACCTTGAGGCTTGCCGTCATTAGTGGAAAACTCTCTCACCACCGACAGTTGGGAATACATCAATGTCTCCTGATTGATGGATTCTTCAGGTGTTCGACACCGGCTCCTTTATTCACACTTGTAAGAATGTACTCGGTGCCTTGACACCTACTTTCATTATCGACAGGTTGTCTCGCATTTCTTAACGATATACCTCAATGACCGATAATCAAATGATGTCTCATTATGTTCGAACTCAACTCCTTTATTCACATGATGTAGACATGCACCCTGTTGATGAAAATATATGAATTGATCTTACTCAAGCATTTTCAGACTTTACTTAGCTAAATCAAAGTAGACAAAAATATCACCCTATGCTTATAGCCAACAAAAATAACATTCTAACTCACAAGTATTAATTACAAGTGCTTAGGCTAGTCTTTTATCAACAAAAAGCTTGCTGGAAATTCACTTTTTATTTAATTTTTTGAATATAACAGTTGCTGAAATAAATGTAAGAACATAAGTAAAGACACCAAGATTATAATCAAGATATATGAGACATAAATCAACCCTTTATGTCATTCAAAGTCACCAAAGAGTCATTTTCTTTATCAATCATGAAAATTAATTCACAAACAGACAAGTCTACATAGACTATCAAAGATAGATAAACACCTCTGAATAACAAGTGTCTGAATGATTTGATTCAGCCATGAACATTGCTGTCTACAATAAGACCTTGCTATCATAAAAGAAAATTAGGATGCGATGAATATATGAATGAATTAAAATTGAACTATCTCAACATAAACTCAAAGAGAAAACCTTAGCATACTTCTGCTTCTATCCTCCCCCTGTTCCTCCCTTTCCTTTTGCTTTTAATAAATTAGAATTGGTTGAAGTAGTTGAACCAACTCTTTAGTTAAGTTAATTAAAAGACTCAACTAACTTTAGTTAGGGGGAAGAGTAATAGTTATAATAAGGGTCATGAATAAATAATAACTAGTAGGTGGGACCCCTTGTGACTCCATTTAGTTCATAATGATCATAACAATTATAACATAACCATTAATTAAGTAAAACACACCTCCTTGTGTCTCCCATCAACATATTCACTTTTGGCAAATTTAGCTCATGATATTTGAATTATTTTCAAAGAAATATCCATAATAAAACGTACTGTCCACACATTCCTAAAGTCAACTATCACCAATAATGAATAAAATAAAACTCAAAGCCATATTTTCTAGTTGTGAGGCCATCTTTCCTTTGCTAATTCTATCATCTTTTAGTCCTTTTCTTCGATAGAAGCGTAATAAGCCTCTGTCCTTAGCCCTTTACTTGAATAGTTCATCCTTGCATGCATGATTGATTAGTAAATGATATTTTAATTAACCATGCATGGAAACTCTTTTAATATATGAAATGGATTTTGGCTCAACAATATATCAGATTCATGCAATCTAATCCATACAAATTGTTTTCTTGTTTATCAATGAGTAGGGGGTGAAAAAGGTTATGGGACAACGAGGGGTTTGTATTGAGAGAAACATGGTACAATGAGGGGGAAAAGAACATGGTTACTACTCAATGAAAACAACAACCAACTGTAAAGAAAACCAATAAAACATCACTCTAACCCACACAAGACACTGCCACTTTCAACTTCTTTGACACCGAAATCCTCTTGACTGTAATCAATCTTAGAATAGGGCATGAAAAAATGAAAATGGGAAGGTGATGAGAGTTGTAATTAGCGGAAAATGAAATAATGGAAGGGAAGAAGAACTATTACTGTTCATGAAATTAATTAAGTGATCCATAAAGCATTCTGCGAAAAAAGATGCATCAACTATCAATCGTTTTGACCAAATAACAATTCCTGTACATTTAACTAGTTCATTGTCCAAAATCAAATATCCAACACAGTGCCATCACAAGACAGTAGGCATCCCACACAATCTGTAAGAAGGTTTTTGTTCCCTTATTTGCATCTTATAACAATTTCCAACAATAGCCATTCAACTCCGTTAACCGTAAAAAACAACCACATCCCATGCATTTTTTCAATCCAACATAATACTCAAAAGTCATGTTTTCAATTAACAATGAAGTCATTATTACTGCAATCAAGCCCATCATTTAAAAGCAATCATATTCATTAAACATATGTAGGCATTAACCAAAATAATCAAGACCAAATTGCAACACTTGAATTGATGATTAAACATACAACCCACAATCACCATTTAGACACAAGCTATGCATGGGGTAAACCGATTCTGCAAGTGTAGCTCCATCATCGTGCAAGCCCAATCTAATGTGACTGTAAAAAACTAGGCCACCCATACAACACGACTGTCATCAACAACAAGCCTATCTCAACAATGATCGGGCTGCGACAAAACATGATTAAAACCTTGTAAGTATCCATGAGTGTGAAAACCCAAACCATCTATGTTATACACAGTGCACAGCCAACAAAACACCAGAATGAAAAATTTCCACTTAAGACAACAAATACACAGTCATGGTAATTACTCAACATATCATGCTAAGCCATCGATTTAATATAATATTTCTTCAATTTAGTCACACCATGATCGACTATGTTGTTCAAACTCAGGCCTATACAATCAAACAGGCATAAGGATGGAATGTGTATATTCTCTATAGTCATCCAGTTCAATAGTCATTCAACCCCAAAGAAAACCATGGTTACCATGCCCATTTTTTCATTTTGCAAAACATCATACACACAATGCGACATGTGTGAGCAACATCAAGAATTTGTAACCAATGCCAACTATCATCCAAATAATCATTAGTGAAAATACTAGTGATTGTGTATCAACCAAACAATCGCCACTGCTCTAGAAAATCAATCAACTGAACAAGCTGTGGTAACTATGCATACCCACGCATCAAATCGAATCAGGGCACATGCCTTCTCCAATAGCAATATTGAGTTATTAACATAAGGAGGGTGACTGTGTACTTTGAAAGTGCAATTGACAATGTAGGGTTTATCATCATTATCATAGAGGCAGTAACTAAATGCCAAACCAACACAACTGCCATTCGACCAACTGGGCGAATCCATATTCAAATTAATTGACCATACATTCAATCCACAATAACCCGTAGCAACTTGACATGAATGACAGTCTCCTCTACAAAACTCCAGACTGGAGGGTTAAGGGTCTACTTTGTAGCCAACACCAAGGGAACGGAGTAAACTCCTTGTAATGGTGGAACCTTCGAGGCCAAGGGTGTGCACACAGACAGAGCCATGATTCATTTGTGGACAGGTAACAATCCATGACAGGGGCCATAACATGAGGTGAGGATCTCATTTTGCGTGGGAATTTTATTTAATGCACGCAGGGTATAACCCTCATGCTCTTTGGTCAAACAACCACAACACAGAGGTTAAGACAGAGCCAAGTAAGAACATGAAAACCCACTTCTTGACCCTTAGTGGTGAAATCAACCAAATTCCCAAAGGTACAATGCGTGGTGACACAAACGCTTCAATCATTAGACCCCATAAAAGCCCACAGACTAAATACAACAATACGAAAGCATGAAGATAACCCACCAAGACCAACAAGGATCCTCTAACTAAATCAACAAGGTTAACAGAGATCTCTTGTGATTGCTAACACCCAAGATAACCAATAATACTATGACTTCAACATCATTGCAGAGAGAAACATCAATGTTTCATTTCACAATCACATTTTTACACAGTTGCAACACTTAAGGAAAGCACAAACCAATACACCTGAGCCAACATGCATTCCATAACCAGAGAAGACTCATGAAGGGACAAAAAAAGAACATACCTGTAATCGAACGTCTTAAAATGCGAGTTGGTCAGGTGGTTCATCCCTGCTGAGAAATCAGAGCATAACGACAACAACAATGTTTGAACAATAACCTGACTAGGGTGGCATCCAACGACAGGAGTAAAGGTGATGTGCAGTAAATTCATATCACCTCCACACTACAAGTTCATTCAATTCTTAGTACGTGCTAGCTGCTAATCAACAAATAATCCACTTTGAACCATGCATCGAGGCCAACAACTTTTAATTTCCAAGAGCAAACCCACATCACATATTACATTTCCACTATACAGAAATGCATGTCAACCATGTTATGTAAAACTTCAATAAATCATATGGCTATCATGTGTTATCTAGGATTTGACACAATCTTTTAAATGCATATAGTATAGGATATTTGCATAGGGTAGTTTCCCATTTTAATTGCTTAACCTCCTTTCAATTTCCTTTCAATTGTTTGTATATAGTATAATAAAATTGAAGAGTTATATCTCCTTTTACTTTGCATTTGTTATAGTAATTATGCCTTTTTTGTGTTTTCACTAACATGTTTGTTGTGCAGGTGCGATAAGAATAGGTGGCAATGATATCAATGAATAACATAGGCCATAATAACATAAGGAACCATCATTTCATAAGCTCAAACCATAGCCAATAACAGAAGATCTCATCAACCATGTAAGCCCTGTCGCACATCACCACAACATAAAAAAAAATGAATAGATCTGATCTTCAATAGTTCAAGGGGGTCCCGCCTACTAGTATTATTTAGCTTTTATAATAATAGGCTTTAGCAACACTTTGCGGGCAAAACTTCATTGACAATTTTAATCGTCAAAAAAATGGCGACTCCACAGGAAAATTTGTTTCCAACATATTTAGAACTCAAAACTCATGGTTTCACAGACCAAGAACAATAATTTTAGAAGACGTAACCAAAATAATTATACAACAGGGGGAAGTGAGCGGAATTAATGGAACGATGACTGGGAATTTGCGAATAATTCATGAAAAGTGTTAAGTATGAGGGGTTTTTATCATTGTATGCATAATCATTCAACTGGAATATGATATTAACCTTCAAGGAAGAAAACTTATAGACTTTCTCTTAAGATCTCAATGGATGAAGAAATGGAAAGAAGAAGCAGGAAATAACCAATTCCTTATAAGACATCAGTGGAAATATGTAACAATTTCAAGGGCCCTTCAGAGGAGACATCATAACAACTGTGTAAGCTTGATTGTCATCGACTAACAATTCTTTGCAGGAGTTTCACTGTGGCAAAGTTGATCCAACATCCTACTTTGACTGAAACTAAAAATATGACAAAACAAAATCTAACAGAATAAAATTGCAGAAAATTAAAATAGCAGAAATAAAGTGTCAGCAAAGTAAAAGCAGTAGAAAATGCTTAAAACAAAAAACAAAAAACAAAAAACAAAAAACAACAACTGTAAGCAGAAAAATAGCGAAAACTGAAAATAGACCTAGACTACTAAAAACTAAAAACCCAATTTATTATTTATGTACAAAAGGAAGGGAGAATATTCTTAGAGTCAAGTAGGATGACATTTTGCATAGAGAAATGCATCATCTATTTTAGATGTATGATTCATGAATTGAAATACGATGCATAAAGCATATTTATCACCCTACCAACCAACAAGTGCATGTAGCAAGGGTAGTGAGCCTATCAAGATCCAAAAAATGTGATTACCATCTTGTAGGACCAGCCAACCAACAAGACAAGATTTCGGCTTGATATTGGAAACATGCATATGATCAATAACGTTAGAATGATGGTTAGAAGTTTTGATGTTGAGGATGGAGTTAATGGGCTCTTCAAGAATTACAAGGTCATTGTTTACGATCTCTTGACCAGGAAAATAACTACCAAGCACTGAGAAAGAAAATAAAGGTTTCAATTGCATAGGAATCCTTTTAAACTTATCATCATCAAATTCCTTAACCTCTTTGAACTAAAACAATGGGTTTGTGAGGTAATTATGCAATATAAAATCTTGATTACCCTTATGGAATTTTTCAGAAGGATAGTCAACATATGAATCCATATGGCTCCTTGAACCCCCTCTTTCATATTCTTTAGAATGGTCATGAGTAATATGAGGGATAGTGTTATTCAAATCAAGAAAATCCTCCCTGTCGGATTCATTCATGAAGAGCACTTCATTAGACACTAGCTGATATTAAGTAGGATATATTTCAAAAAGGTCATCATTAAAGGGGAAGGCATCAAATAAAGCATTGTCGGAAGTAGTATTAGTAGGAATATCATGACAATAATCCTTAAAATCCTTTGTGAATATAGCACTACAAGATGCAAGATTATCTTCTTGCAGACTCATCATGAAGAGAGAGGGGTTGGTGTGATAATCATTTTCAGATTTTAAGAACAATCCACATGTTTATTTTTCATGAGGACCATAGAAAAAGTCACATCGAGGAGGATCAGGTATGCTTTCAGGTAAAAATTCAAAGTGATGAAAAATAGGTGGAGGAGAAAAGTCAATAAGAAACTTTACAAAAACTGATTCTCCCATAAAAATTTGACTAGCTACTATACATTTAGACCAATCTCCTGCTTTACCATGGAGTGAAAGAGGGAAAATATCTGCAATAGTATGTATATCATAAACCCCAATAGATTGACAAATGTTGGATTACTGATAGGGGGGGTGAATCAGTAATAGCATAATTATAATCCTTTTTATTCAAATGTTATATCAATGTAGAATTATTATCCAATAATGGGCAGTAAGAAATAAATAATCACCCATATACATAGTACACCAGTGTTTTGCGTGGAAACCCAAATCAGGAGAAAACCACATAATGATTTTTCTTATATGTCTTGAAAAATTACATTCATTGGAAGCACCAACTTCCTTTATTTTCCAACTGCAGCTGGAAGGAGGATCCAACCCCATAGTTTCTCAGGATACAACCTGAGGGAAGCTCCAACTCCCCAATTCTCTGGCTACAACCAGAAGGAGGCTACAACCCCCTATGCTCTCTGGATACAACTAGAATGTGGCTACAACCACCTGTCCTTGCCCTGTCCTGCCACCCTGAAGTAGAAGTAGAATGATGGAACCACTGTCACACTATCACTATGAGATATACCACTGTAAACCTGTACCAATAAATATGAACCATGCATCAACCTGTACCTCAACCCGTAATCAATATATACCATAAACAAGTGCATCAACCATGGACCAACCTGTAATCAACATGTACCATAAACAAGTGCATCCAACCATGTACCATGTATGCACCAATCTTTTATAACCCTAATTTTCACCAAACATACTTACCTGACATCAAGCCATCCCATATGCCTTCTTTGATAAGCCAGTACTGAAAAAGTCTTCTTAAAAACACCCTTTTTAAAGGCCCACACACCCTACTCCACCACTGCACGAGTGTACACGCTAACTGCCTCACTACAACCCACCTGTACCTACTAAATCATGAAAAAAGGAAAGTTTATGATGGAACACACAACTTTGGGTAAGTTAACTAAACCTTTCGACCATGCATGGACGGTCATTCGACCAAATACCTAGCTCCTTCTAGCCTATAAAAGAAGGGGTAAGGGTCTCATTTGAAAGAAGGAAAATCATAGTAAAGAGACTACACCCAATTGAGAATTCCCCTTGTCCCAACCTTTAGCCATCCTTGTGCAAAGAAGTATAAAGAAAAGCAGTTGGAGGATAGTTGAAGAGGAGCCCATGACCAGTTTCGAGGAGCAGTGCCGACCACATATTGTAAGTTTACTCTTGTGAAGATTAATACAAAAGGAATACTTTTCCCGTCCTACCATATCAAGTGTTCAAGTTGAATATTTATTTTATGATATTGTCACAACTAACCCAACGATTAGTATATGAAATGCACGTTTGCAGCTTTTTGTTTGTTCATGTGTGAATGCAGGTTAGCTTTGGGAGGAGGCTTGCAATCAAAGAGCGAGTGAAAGAAAAGGGATCTAAATCAAACGAAGGACTCAAGGTAGAGTTACCGAATCTTGTTTTCACCTCTGTATTACATGAGTGTTGGGTTTTGTGTTGGGAGAATAGAAAAGAGTAGAAGCCTTTGAAATGGTCATTTTCTGCATGCATGATTAGAGCCCTTAAATGCTAAGTCTGTAGGAGGGATTCCCATCCACAACAGAATTGGCAACTGTACTAGGGATCTCTAGGGTTTTCTGGGAGTCCTTTTTTGGGTATTTTTAAAAATTGGTTTCATTACTTGTTTTTAGAGTTTCTGCAAAAGTCTGAGCTAGCAGGGATTCTGGTCTTCAATACCAGTACTCCCTGCTTTCTTTTCTTGGCTGCATTTTCTTTTTGGGAAGTCACATAGGTACATGTGGCCAATATAAGGCTTGCATGCATGTACACGTTCCCAACCTTCACACAACCCACGTAGACATGCTAGCTGATGAAGTAACAGTAGCGTGGCTAGGTTCAAAAGATTTGTATTAGAGAGGTAGTCATCCTCTCCCCTGTCATAAGTGATCATTCTCAGGGGTTTTCTGGAACTCATTCTAGTCTTTGTTTTTTGCAGTTTGTAGCTTAGGTTTCACCTTAGATTGGTTTTGTTCTATGAAAATTTCCTTGAATTGTTTTCTTTTTCTGTCAAAGTAAGTTTATGAGTCTTCAAGAGATTTTGGTTCTCAATACCAGTAGTATCTGCCAGTGCTTGATTGCTTGTCTTTTCATTTTTTGAAGAGTTGCAGAGGTACACACGACCTGCATAAGGTCTGCATGCATGTACATGTGCTCTGACCTTACATAGCTCGCATGCACACGTCGGCTGTTGAACTATCAACATCGTTCCCTTTGAGAGATTTTTTGTTTAAGGAGAGGCAATCATCCTTTTCCTTGTCAAGAGTTATACCCCTCATGGTTCTTGGTCTCCGTAATAGCAGTCAACAACTTAGGTTTGGTCACATCAATAACTTTCTTTTTCATTAAATTTTTTTTCATAGGGTTTTTAGACAAGTGTGAGAGTCTGCTTTCATCAGTTTGTGTGTTATTGTCAGTAACTCTTTGCAATATGCACTTAGGCCAAAAGTTTTCTTGGTCTTTACTTTTCATCATTTTTCCTTTTTGCTTTGCGAGCATTAAATAAAAAAAAACACTTTTTATTTCTTGGTTTGGTTAAGTAGTTGTTGGTTTGCATTGGTAACCAGGATTTTTTTTTATTTTATAAGTTCTTGGCTGTTTACTTAGGAAAATAAGTAGCTCGTAGTCGAGCGAAATCCTGTTTTGAGATTGCTGTTCAAAGATCTTAGAAAAATTTTTAGTTTGAAAAGTTGATTAATAATTGTGTCAAGAAGAAGTTATTTTGTTTCCAGATTTTTGTTTATTTTTTCTTTCGTCTCTCAAACATCATTAGTTTCACTTTCATAACCTTTGACTTAAGACAAGCCATAAAAAATTAACGATTAATCAAAATCAACTAGACTTTATGTTTGCAGGGTCCATCAATTAGTCTAGGCTAGAGCCTTGATTTAGGTTGGAGAGGAAACTCTTTAAGGCTGCAAAACATACATAAGAGTCTGCGCTAGGGAGTTTTAAAAGTCCAGTATCGTGAAATTTATCCAGGACCCCTGTCTAACATAGGGGCTAAACACGAGGTCGCGTGCTGAAAGGTAGCGGAGATAACCCCTCCAAATCTGGACCAATCGTAGTGGAGAACACATATAGAGGGCTTGTCTTTGGATTCCGTCGATTGCATTTTCCACGGAGCTTCGTGGGTATCGAATCCGTTCGAGGTCCTCAATTGTCTTCCGTACCACTTGATTTTGATACCCTTGATAGGTTTCAGGCTCGATACCCTACTCATTGTGGTCTACCCAACTGTCGACTGTACCCGCCTTTTGACTGTTCACGCGCTGGCAACCTAGTTTCCTATCTTTTTTAGAGACATACACAGGTGACTGCGGGGGTATACCATGGTACCTAGGACAAAAATCGGGCCATGATTTGTAGAGTATACCCAGAGGGTGCTTTCTTGTTCGAGTTCCACTTACACTGGTAAGTTGATCTAGTGTTGGTTGTTGTAACTGTTCTTCCAACTAGTTTAGTCTTTGCTTGTTTTATCTTGTAGGGATTTTTTTCTAGTGTGTGTTGTTTTTGAATGAATAGAAAGATCTAGTGTGTCTTTGATCTTCTCACATAGTGGAGGATCACGAGCTCTGCCGATCATGAAGGATTCTTGGCCTGCCACCGGTTACACTGGATCCACCCTCGCCACCACTAAGGTGAAAGTTATACCAACAAGGGTCTTTTGAAGCGACTGGGTCACAGGAAACTGTGCCCGACCAACATATGGAGGAACCAACTATTTCAGACCTTGGAGCAGAAGCTCTCGGTCCACCCAAAAATCCAACCATTAATCTTTCAGCGCCTATCATCGTACATATTTATCCTTACGGGCGCCAGACAGTGTCACACACAACAATAGAAACAAATGCTGCCACTTCTTCTAGGAATTATTCTATTCCCACTATGGCTGTCACCACAGGGGGTGTTCCACCTCCTAACCCACCATCGTCATTCTAAGCCACCATGGTCTCAAATGCCTCTACCTCGAGTAGTGGTCTGATCCCGTCTTTGGCGGTGACCACTGCTCCTTTCACACAGAGTGCGACAAGCCCTTCGTTGTCATATGGGATGCCTAGCTTAGGTACAAGCCCTGTACTATCCTACTCCACTTTACATACTTTAGGTATGGGGGTAGGGAGATCTAATGCTCCTCTGCAAGGACCCATGGGGGGGAATTTAGCTCCCTTTAATTCTTTCCCTTATGGGGGAGGTCATATAACTCCTTCGTCCCCTTTGCTCGATGGTACCCACCAGCAATCCACTGGGCCAAACACACACCATAGTTCATTTGGAGTAAGGAGTCAAGGAACACCTTCTCATAATATGCCGGTAGGGTCGACACTGTTTTCTTTGTTCGGTGTGTTTGGTAACAACGCTTTCTCGTCAGCTGCTTTCCTGACTGGGGGCAACCCCGGTTATGACCAACCTAATCCTATGCAGGGTACTATTCCTACATAGGGGGAAAACCCAGGAACTTCTTCCGCATCAGGACCTTGAAATTCTTGGCAAGGATCAGTTCTCTCGTCAAGAATGTTGATCTGGGGAAATTCGTTTTACAACCAATGGAACCCCGGACAAGGTCCAGTACCTATGCCCATGGGATAGGAATGGGGAAACCCTTCCCAAAGTCCTCCGAATGTAATGCACGCCCAACCATCTACGTCATATTTTGGGAATCAACCGATGATGTCTCCTTAAACGCAAAATCTGTACGCTGGTCATGGCCATGGTTTTTACCAGAACCCCAACCAACAACCCAACTTTTCCTGGCAACCTGGTGCCAGTCAAAATCCAGGCCCCTTTTTCCATGTTTATCACCAACAACCCAAACTACGTTTCCTGGCAACCTTGCATTTTCCAGACTTAACAAGGTTGTTGAATGACCCTATTTGTCACGATCCGCATTGGCCCCCTATGCCGACAAAGTTTCCTTCAGACATACCAAAGTTCAAAGCCAAGCCTAACGAATATCTAGGTGATCATGTGACTACTTTCCACCTTTGGTGCTCATCTAATTCGTTGAAATACGACTCTGTACAGTTGCGACTGTTTCAACGTACTCTCATTGGGAGTGCTGAAAAATGGTACATTAAGCTTGACCGCTCAAGATACTCTTCCTTCGGTGAATTGGAAATGGATTTCCTAAACCATTTCCAATTACCTGTGAGATACGATGCCGGCACAGAATTGTTGGCCAATTTAGAACAGACAAAAGCAAACCATATCTCTGATCACATCTGAGAGTGGAGACGTTGGAAGAGTTTGATTAAGGTGCCAGTCCCACCAACATTCTTGCTAGAGTGGTTCCTTAAGTCTTTGGTTCCACAGTTATCCAAAGAAGTCACAATGTCGGGAGTGTTTTCCGAAGAAGATGCAATCATGAGAGCTAAACAACTTAAGCTAAACTATTCAGTCTGGTCTACTGTACGAGATCTTGCCAGATGTGCCACGATCAATACTAGATAAAACCAGACAATGAGATGGACCACATGTCGACGATATTGTTGGTTTAACAAAAACAAAGTCCTCTGAACAACTGACGAAACAATTGCATCAATTGTCTATCCAGCATACATCGACCAACCAGACTATTGTTCTGGCTGCTCCCCCTACCAAAACATTGGATGTACATAGTGTGTAATCGAAAAATCCGAAGGCCACCCAATAGCCTGATGGAAAGAAAAAACAACGTAAGAAGGGTAAGGGGGATAAGAAACCCACTAATAATGCTGGCGGGGGAAACACCGAAAAAAGGAAGTCGAGGTATCCGTGTAATCTATGTGCGAAAGACCACCCGAATCACCAATGCCCTCGGCTTGCAGAGGCCCAAAATTTATTATCACAGTAGTAGCCGACTGTGTTAACAAACCATTTTCAACATGGCCAAAATCTAACTCAAGCCTCTACAAGCGCAGAAGGGGGAAGCCAAGGACCCCCTCCGTCTTCAAACAATCCTACATTCGCGAATGTGTATATGATGAAAGGTGATGCCTATATATTGACTAGAGAACATGATTATAGCAAGCCAAGCACCTTTGAGAAAGGTAAATAAGCTGAAACCCCATCTCTTAATCTCCAGATTGAGAAGATGTTGGGCGAAACCATGACACACATCCCAAAAGGTGCGTTTAAGAAAGATTCTCACAACCCAAATGCAAGGGCCACCCATAACTACTCTGTGGTGGAGGATTTGTCTTAAACCCCTTGTGCGATGTCTTCTTTTGAAGTCCTCCAAAGATGCCCTTCCCAGAGAAAGGATCTATTAGCCACTTTAGGATCTGCCAAGAATTGTAATCCAGGTACGATCATGCTTGATACGAATGACTTAAAACCTTGTCTCCCTTACCACATAACGTTCCAGATAGTAGTGGCTTACACCATGGAAACTTTTAATCGAAACATTTTCCACACAGTGGTTGATGAGGGAACCTCAACATGTGTAATGTCTTTGGCGTGTTGGAAGGCCATTGGCCAACCCATTTTGTCTCCGTCACCTACTCTTCTTACCGCTTTTGACGATCGTTCATTCCGACCACCTGGCATTATCCCCTCTTTTCCCATGCAATTAGGAGGGAAAACTGTGTGTGTCGAGGTTGAAGTGGTCGATGCATCTCTCGACTACAATCTCTTGTTAGGAAGGATTTGGACGTATGCTATGCAAGCAGTAGTCACTATAGTTTTTTGGGTCTTGTTATTTCCACACGAGGGCTGGATTGTGACCATTGATCAGTTGTATTTCTCCTGTCTTGATCCTTCATTGGGGGCATCCATGATCCCAATGTTTGATAACCCTCAACCCGACGTCGTCAACATAGGGGTTGGTTTTTTCCCACCTTTGATGGGCACTTTTGATTACCCACCTCCTCAAGGCGATGTTAAGTTCATATCTGCCCACCATAAGGTTGAGGTGTTCCAAGTTTCATCATTTCGCATGACTTACTTCAACGATCTGTGGATTCTTCCTCCCACATCGGCCATGATGGAAGGGATAGGGCACCATGGTATGTCTATGCCCTTGTCCGTGGCAAAATTAGCATACTCTTTAGTCTAGAAATATTCCTCCGATCCTGATCCAACTCCCGCACAAGAGTTAGATCCGATTCTAGAGCCTATTTGGGCTCAAGGTTCCCTCACTGATACAGATTCTTTAGACTTAGTATTTCCCTCTAATGAAGCAATCATGGAAGTAATGACTAGTCTAGACAAACCCTAGGATGATCTCCATCACAAATCTTATTTCCTCCCAGAGTTAAGCAGAATTGAGGCAGGGGAATTCACCTTGACTATTACTGGAGATAGGTCTTGTCCTATTAATACTTTGGCTACACATGTTGTTTATGCTGAGGGTAATATGGTAACCATCGCTGAAACTATACCTATAAACATCTATAGAACCCTTGGCATCATGGAGAATGTTTTCGTTGGAGTTGAATGCTCCCCTGAAGAGATTCAAATCTACACAGATTTATTTAAGGATTTCCGTGACATTTTTTCTTGGTCTTACGAGGAAATGCCAGGCATTGATCCAAAAATTGTTGAACATGAAATAACGACTTATCTTGATGCTAAGCCGGTTCGATAGAAGCTTCATCTAGTTAATCCTAAGAAAGCAACAACTATTAAGGTTGAAGTGGAGAAACTGCTCAAGGCAGGGTTTATCTACCCCATCCATTTGACCCAATGGGTGTCAAACCCTATGCTGGTTAACAAAAAATAGCGTATGATTTGCGTATGTACATAATTTCATGATTTGAACAAGGCCTATCCAAAATATAATTTTCCAACACCATTTATTGACCACATAGTCGATGAATGTGCAGATTGCGAGGCCTTTTATTTCATGGATGGTTTTTCGGGATATAATCAGATACAAATCAAACCCGAAGACCAACACAAAACAACATTCATTTGTCCATGGGGTACATTCACGTATCGTAAGATGCCGTTTGGTCTAAAAAATGATGGTGCTACCTTTCAGTGGGTCATGTCTTTGCTTTCCATGATCTCAAACATATCGTTGAGGCCTACTTAGATGATTTAGCATCACGCTCTCGTAAGAGAACTAATCATCCCACACACCTCCGACTTATCTTTGAGCGATGTTGCTACTTCCAGATTCACTTGAATCCCAACAAATGCAGTTTTTGCGTAACGTTGGGCCGTCTCTTAGGTTTCATAGTTTCAACAATAGGGATCATGGTCGATCCTCTCAAGTTTGAGGCAATAGTTCAGTTGCCTCTCCCACGTACAATCCTTCAGCTTCAGAGTCTATAGGGAAAAGCAAAATTTTTGCGGCGTTTCATCACAAACTATGCCAAGATTACAAAGGGCTTTATGCACTTACTGAAGAAAGATGTTCCTTTTCATTGGGACGATGCCACTCAATGCTCCTTTGAAGTGTTGAAACATTCCCTCACGACTGCCCCTCTGCTTCGGCCACCTAATTATAAAAAGGATTTATTATTATACTTGGCTGAAATAGAGTCAACCATCGGCATGGTCTTAGTTTAGGAGGATGATTTTCTCTCAGAATATGTGATTTATTACCTGAGCCGAGGCCTGGTTGGACCAGAACTCAATTATTCTCATATTGAAAAACTTGCGTTGGCAACAATCCATGCTATCCAACGGTTTCGTCATTATGTTTTGTTTTGCAAGACCACTGTCATTGCCATTGTGAATCCATTTCAATACGTGTTGACATGACGGGTAATCGGTGGAAAGATTAGTATATGGATAGTTTTCCTCCAGGAATTTGACTTAGATTTCATTTCTGCGAAATCCAAAAAGTCACTGGTCTTTGCGGAACTTCTCCCGAAACTTCCGGTCGAGTTAGGTGATGTTATGCCCGAAGAATCGCCTATTCAAGGAGACATGTTTTTGATAGCATCTTCGGACCCATAGTATGGAGATATACTTGTATATCTCCAAACTTTGAAGTGCCCCACCTCTGTTTCTCGTGATGAGCGTCTCCGTATACGTCATAAGGCCAAGAACTATCTCATCCTCGAAGACACTCTCTATCGTCGAGGTGTAGATTGCATCCTTCATCGGTGCCTCATTCATGAAGAAGCGAAAATCGTGCTTAACGATTTCCATACTGGAGCATGTGGTGGTCATTTTTCTGGGTTAGCAACAACCCAAAATATTTTATGAGTCGGTTACTTCTGGCCGACACTAATCAAAGATTGTATCACATCAGTCAAGAAGTACCACCCATGTCAGATCTTCTCTCGGAAGATGAGGGCACATCTCACTCCCATGTTTCTTGTCATCACAGTTGGTCCCTTCACCAAGTGGGGGATTGATTACACTACATGCAACCCTCCTCCAGCAAGGGGGAATTGTTACATCATTGTAGCCATCGACTACTTCACAAAGTGGGTCGAAGCTATGCCAATGTTTAAAGATGATGGAGAGACTGCAACTCTCTTTTTGTTTAACAAGATTATAGCAAGGTTCGACGTCCTGAGAGATATTGTCTCTGACCATGGAAGTCACTTTCAGAACCAAATGATGACTGAGTTAACATCAAAACTTGAGTTGCAGCAAGAACACTCGTCACCCTACTACCCTCAAGTGAATGGTCAGGTGGAAGCTGTTAATAAATCTCTTAAGACCATCCTACAACGAATGATCAATTCAACCAAGTCAAATTGTCATTTGATGTTGTACTCGACATTATGGGCCTACCGAATTTCTATTAAGACTGCAACCAGTTTCTCACTTTTTCAACTCGTTTACGGGCTAGAAGCAATCTTTCCCATAGAATGCCAGATCCCATCTTTAAAATTGGCCATACATTTATTGCCAGACACTTCACCACTTGAAGAGCATTTATTATATCTTGAGCACCTCAATGAGCAATGTCGTGATGCAACCTTAGCTAACGAAGCTCACAAAAAAAAAGTCAAGTGCCAGTATGATCGCTCCGTTCATCCTTGGATTTTCTCAGAAGGTGACCTTGTCTTGGTCTATGAACAAGACAAGGACCCCCTAGGGGCAGGCAGGTTCAAACCCATGTGGTTCAGACCTTTCATCGTAAAAGGGGTTCTAAAAAAGGGTGCTTATCATTTGGTATATTTTGAGGGAAATGCTTTGGTAGAGCCTAGAAATGGGCTCTACCTCAAGAAGTATTACTCCTAGGTAGGTCACCTTGGGTAAATTTTTGTAACATATGTATAGTATTTGTACTATTATTTTTTGGTTTCTTTTGGTTTTATGGACGTGTCATTTTTTGATGTTATATTTTATCACTGTGGTAGATGTCAAGTGAATCAGAGGTGTTCGTTGGATACGAAGATGACGCTAGCCGACACACTCGGAGGCTTGCCTTTGCAACTTGGGTAATTTTTACACCTCAGAGACAGTTATTATCTTTAGTAGGTATATGTTTAGGTGACACCACAAACAATGTCGCCGAATACAACACAGTTATGGAGTTGCTTCATGATGTTTTTTCATTTGGTATCTCTCACCTCCGGGTCTATTTAGATGTTCAGTTGGTTGTGTCTCATTTAAATAGAGTCTACCGTGTTCATGATCCTCCTTTACATCGATGATTCCTTAGGGTACGTCTCTTAGAACGAAGCTTTGATTATATTACATATTTTCATGTTCCTAAGATATTAAATCAAGTCACAGATACTCTAGATAATCAAATTTTAGATTGACATCTCACACACATATAAGAAAGGCATACACATGCACATGTAAATACATTTTTAAAGAAAATATAATCCATAAAAAGACATAAAAATCCATATATAATATAAAAATCATCAGAGTACATAGGTGGGCGCAAGCGCCTCAAAAATACGACCAGTAACGAGTCATACATATTATGCCCTCAAAAAATATACAAGTAGTTCCCTCGGCACGTGAAAAGTCCAACCTAACTAAGGACGGGGCTTGTGGGCCTTGTTGTAATGATCAACGATGTTTTCCAAATGCCGAAAAAGCTGGACCCACGTCCGTGGTGCCCTCACTATGTGAGCCTATATAGATGGTGGAAGATCCTCAATCTCTTCCATGGGGACTGTGCGAGTGAGCGAGGTAAAATTTTTCTCTACTTGTCTTAGAACTCTCTCAGCCTCACCGGCTGGAAGCTCTCCCACTGCTGCTAGCCCCCTTGCGGCAGCGGGTGCGGCCTCTGGCCGAGGACGTCGCATGTTCCTCACATAATCCACTAGTCGTACTGGCCCCACATCTGCACATAATAGATACATATCTGTCAAATTCTCTGGTATAAAAAAAATGATTTATATAAAAACAACAAAAAAGAAAAGCTTACCCATCTCTCCTCGCTACTCTCTGGGAGGTACCGACATCTCAAGATCTCTAAAGAAGTCGATCTTGGCATAAGGGTAGTCCTCTATGACCGAGATTTGTCACGAAAACCAAGAAAAAAAGTTGTCATCAAAGGCCTCAATGGTCCTCCCCCCCCTGCCACGGCAGTAGCATCGCCCATATGCATAACACGGGAAGAGAGGCCTGGTGCCCTCATACCACCTCTCGAGGGCTGAAACTGGGCACTCTTTCAAAGAAGAAACAGAAAATTATCATTCCAAACCTGAATTTCCTCTGATTCCACAACCGACAATCTGTTAGTTGCCTCTTCATATAGTCCAGTAATGTGGTGCTCCAATAAAAAAATTGTGCATTTAAGCACTAAATTGCACAATTCATTTGTGCATGGGAAGCTTGATGCAAAGCTGTAGACCTAGTAATCCACTTGATGAGAAACACTATCACTTGCAGTGATAAGTTTGAAATCTTTCTTATCGGTACTTGTGAGCTCATTCTGTCTATACCCACCTCACAATGGAGCCCAATCAACTCTGAGATGTTGTGAGGCCCAGAGGGAAAAGTATGAAAATTGACTGGTTTCCCTCTCCTAGAGAGGCCAGTCAGAAAGTATATTTCTTCTGCCGTTGGAACCAATGACTCTCCCTCTAGCATAAAGGCCTCTACATCGGGATGCCAATAATCGAACAAGAAATTCAATAACATAGGTTGTGCTCGCATGAAAGGACATAGAAAAAATTTCAACAACCCAAATTGCATTAATGTAGCAACAACATTAGGGTCCTCCCTAACCAACGCACTAATATCCTCATGCTCTCTTTCCCTCCAATGAACATACATCCTACAAAAACCCAGTTCAGGAGGGATTAACTCTTGTTCTTTTTTTTTTACATTAAATGAGGGTCCATGCGGGATATAATGATGACAATAGCGTGTACACACATGCAGTTTTTCCTCTTCCCACGTGTACACTCGGGCTGTCATAAGACAACCCGCGTGAACTTAGGGCCGACCTTTTAAAAGGTTGATGCCCCTCCAAAGACTAGATTTAAATACATAGAAAAATATTTAGAATGCAAGAGGGGGTAGTAAGTACTTACTTGGTCCAAGCGGATGGTCGTTTCGTCCATTGAAGCTCCCAGAATCAACTATTTTCACAAAGGGGTAGTTTTGTCTTTTAGTCAATTTCTCAATTAGCAATGATGATAATGAGCTGCCAGCTTCTATTTATAGACTTTTTGGCCTCCTTTTGTCATTTTTTAGACCCCTTTGTCATTTTTTCTAAACTAAAAATCATTTAGCATGGTTCAGGAGTTTCCTTTGGATTGTCACGAGAAGTGTTACTTTGGTCATTTGAAAATTTTTTGGAGTTTTGGGTCGTTTTGAAGGTCCTTTGGTAAAAGGTCAATTTTTCAACTCGTTGCATTTAAGTTAGGATTCCACCTCTACTTCCTGTATCTTGTTGTCTTTTTCGCCTTGCCATAGGATCGATCCCACTGAATCGTGACACATAACCATCATTGTTTCTTTAGGAGTGTCGTAATTTAGTGGTAAAGCCTACCTTAACATGGATTCCCTAGGTAGATCCTGGCTGCATTTTGGTGTCCATGCTGTCACTAACGACTATCGACTCATGAGTCCTTATTAGTTTTTTCTGATTACAAGTTTGAGCCTCATCTGCATGATTCCTTATCACTCATGAACTCACCCTTGGGACTCCCAAAACATAACGAGTCTTCTTTTAATCCCTTTTCAGACCCTCTAAACATGAAAATATTACCGAGTGATCTTGTTGTCTTTCACGCTCGTTAAACTGAAATTTGAAGGCACGTCTGTCCGGTGATAGTTTACCCCTTTTTTGGTCTGGATGGTCAACTGTACGAACAAAGGTATACTCTAGGAGCCTCGGTTCTCTAGAAGAGTACTCTCAAGTATAATTTTAACCCTTTTTCGGGCCCAAGGGACTAAATTTACAAAAAAGGAACCCCCACAGAGTCCATAGTTAAGCTCTTTTTAGACTCCCTAAAATTGAAAAGATTGTCGAGTGACCTTATTCTTTCACACTCGTTAAAATGGTCTAGAAGAACATTCCTGACGGAGTCCATAGTTAATCTTTTTTCAGACTCCTTAAAAATGAAAAAAATCGCTGAGTGATCTTGTCTCTATCACACTCATTAAAATGGTTTTGAATAGATGTCTGGTTGGTGCTAGTTTACCCCTTTTGTGAGCCTACTAGAATATCTTCGAAAAAGGTACCCCAGCGGAGTCTCCTTTTACGTTTTTTCAGACTCTCTAAATATGAAAAACACCCGAGCTTACCTTCTTTGGGCGTGTTAAAATTACATCGAAGGACGTTACCATTGTGTGTTTTGTTAACTGCGTTTGCATACCTGCATCTTTGGTCTAAATGCCGGCTCCATGTTTCTCTCAACTGAACCATCTGAAGCATGCTTTATACACAATCCCTGTAGCACTTTGCCTCTGTGTCTTGACACCTTTGGCCCCTGGAGGATTTTTACCGAGTGTCCTTTTCTTGCATATGTCCCTTTGACTTGAGCATCCCTGTGTTCCATGCACTTGGAACTAGTATGTTTGCGACACTCGATCCTCCTTTGTAACATAGCATTATTTTATTCTTTTTCAAGCTTTCCAACATTATTGAAAAAGAAAAAAAAATCAAATATATGTAAGTTTTAAACCTGCGAAGTAAAGCAATGCATATAAATTCTTAAGCAATACAGAAATTAATCAATGGCTCATACACAGAATACACAGAGATCTTTACCGAAAAACCTCAACCGGGAAAACCTTTCTTTTTCATTATATCGAATTTCACCATTCGCCATACAATATATACAATGTTTTTAGGTATTACGTAGATACCAAAACCCTAATCCCTTAATCTGGGATTAATTTACAAATCAGCTAAAAATAGCAAAATCCGCTAAAAATAGCAAAAACCGCCCCAAAAAAAAAATTTCGGGGCATTGCCCCAAACCCCATCGGCCCCGGGCTACGCCCGGTGCCGAACGCTGCGCATACTCGGGGCACTGCCCCAAACCCCGTCGGCCCCGGGCTACGCCCGGTGCCGAACGCTGCGCGTAACCAGGGGGGGCATACCTGCCCCCCCCTGGGACCCCCCTAGGATGCGCCCGGCGCAACGACAAAGCCCTAGGTGAAGGGATCGTCAGACACAGTCGTCGTATCTGACACACCCACACACACACACATGCAAAGAATATAACACATACCCAACATTCTCCCACTTGTTGTTTTCTTTGCATCCAGGGGTCCAGGGGA
>JZKD02S0191391.1:326189-339372 GCA_000966675.3 Picea glauca | reverse complement strand
AAAACATGCTCTGATACCACATGTAAGTTTTAAACCTGCGAAGTAAAGCAATGCATATATATTCTTAAGCAATATAGAAATTAATCAATGGCTCATACACAGAATACACAGAGATATTTACAGGAAACCCTCAACCGGGAAAACCTTTCTTTTTCATTATATCGAATTTCACCATTCGCCATACAATATATACAATGTTTTTAGGTATCGTCAGACGCAGTCGTTGTATCTGACGCACCCACACACACACACACACATGCAAAGAATATAGCACATACCCAACAATATACCCCAAAAAGAGGAAGGGAAAAGTATTTTCTTTTTATTGGCAACACAATGAATCGCCCTTGGACAAAGCACATCCTCCCATTTGTTCATCAAGCCTTGGGATTTAATACGACCTTAGGAATATGTTCTCGCTACATAGAGTTGTGTCCTCCTCTGTTTGGTTATTCTTCCAAACATATGGAGAGTTTGCGGTGCCTCTTGCATCATGAACTTATGTCAAAATATCATGCTGCTTGAGTCTCATCATTTGTTGTGCTATTGTCCAAGAGAAGTTTTTACCAAGCTTGAGTTGGCCCTTCTGCATTTTGTCTCTTGCCCTCATGCCCGACCATCCCGAAGGTCCAATCAAGTCTTTTGTTCGAAATCCATGAAGCCCTCAACCTGATCATCAATATCCTCTAGTCCATGACCGATGAGCCGTCGAAGACCTCTGGGTAGTGAAGTAATACACTCATATTACACTCCTACTTGAGTTTTGAATATTTTGAAGTTGATGCTCGAGCTCCGAGGACCTCATCTCTAGCCATCAGGCCTTATCATCTTCTAGAAGATGGATATTATAAATGTATATATTTTTGATTTCGAGATGTAGATCCGCTGTGTATTGCTCGCGGCTACACTTTATATAGTTATATGCCATGGATCTACAATGTATTTGATTGGTAGCCATGATTTTATTTCATTCCGAGCATGGGTATGCCCACCTCGGTGAGACAATTGTTATTTTGTAGATGGCACCTCCCAAATTCTAGTCCCCGGGCTCATCAGTTTGGTACATTGATAAAGATTGGTAATGTATTTCGGCCATCAGATGCTCTTCTAACCTCACACATTAGGGGGCATCTGTTATAACCCTAATTTTCACCAAACATACTTACCTGACATCAGGCCATCCCATATGCCTTTTTTTCCAAGCTAGTACTAAAAAAGTCTTCTTAAAAACACCCTTTTTAAAGGTCCATGCGCCCTACTCCACTACTGCATGAGTGTACACACTAGATGCCTCACTACAGCCCGCGTGTACCTACAAAAGCACAAAAAAAGGAAAGTTGTTGACGGAACACACAACTTTGGGTAAGTTGACTAAACCTTTCAGCCATGCATGGCCAGTCATTCGACCAAATACCTAGCTCCTTCTAGCCTATAGAAAAAAGGGGTAAGGGTCTCGTTTGAAAGAAGGAAAATCATAGTAATGAGACTATACCCAATTGAGAATTCCCCTTGTCCCAACCTTTAGCCATCCTTGTGCAAAGAGAAGTATAAAACAAAGCAGTTGGAGGACAGTTGAAGAGAAGCCTAGGACCAGTTTTGAGGAGAAGTGCCGACCACAAATTGTAAGTTTACTCTTGTGAAGATTAATACAAAAGGAATAATTTTCCTGTCCTGCCATATCATGTGTTCAAGTTGAATATTTATTTTATGATATTGTCACAACTAACCCAACAATTAGTATATGAAATGCATGTTCGCATCTTTTTGTTTGTTCATGTGTGAATGCAGGTCATCTTTGGGAGGAGGCTTGAAATCAAAGAGCGAGTGAAAGAAAAGGGATCGACATCAAACAAAGGACTCAAGGTAGAGTTACCGAATCTTGTTTTCACCTTTGTATTACATGAGTGTGGGGTTCTGTGTTGGGAGAATAGAAAAGAGTAGAAGCCTTTGAAATGGTCATTTTCTGCATGCATGATTAGAGCCCTTAAATGATAAGTCCATAGGAGAGATTCCCACCCACAACACAATCATGTTTCAACTACTCATAAACTATGACTCATCAATATGTACCAACATCATCAACTATACACCTCATGTATGTGCCGGCTCATCAACTACTTGTCTCAACCATGTACTCAACATGTACCTCAACCAAAAGCCCTCATCAATTTCATCATACAAATCTGATTTGTAGCTCTGTAATATACCTGGTGTATATGATAACATTCCTGTAAACCTTCCTTAACTTTAACAACAAGAGACTAGCATTTTCATCGAACGTTTCTTTAGTCTCATATGCCTAGTTTTGGATTAGTCAACAACCATAACTTGAAGTAATCATAACTTTGAACTTGTAATGTATAAATATCTAAAAATGATACACAATTTTCTTCAGTGTGTTTTATTCAATTCCTCTAGGTGTCACTACTTGTAACCTCTCAGAAAAGGAGTTATAGCAAAAATGGCATACCTTGCTGAATTCTGGATTATTCTAGAGAACAACCTTGTAGAGCGTGCCCCACACGAAATATTCATTGAATTGATTTGAAACTATTACAAAACATACTACAGACTATACCATAACCAACACATTTTGTCTCATTGAAGTTGGATATCTTATGAATAAGTTATGACATTTTTACTCGAAACACCTTTTTTTGACTAGTTTAAGGACTAGCTACAAACCCTATTTTCCACGGAGTGTAACTCCCAAAATACAACGAACCAAAAGATTAATTTTTTACCACGTATACTTGGGTATGTTTTCTCAATAGCATAGAAATTTCACGGTCTGAATCATTATAGAAAAATTTTTATAGCGAAAATGGTGAGATGACCTGTAAATAACATACCTTAGAAAACACCATCAAAAGAATTTATCCTTCCTTGCATTTCGACCTTCTTTTCTTCACCTTCCCTCAGAAATTAGGCTTAAATATCCTTGGTTACCTCAGACACCTATATATATCCAATATTCTCAAGTGTAATTAAAATGAGAGAGCCTTGCCTATTATTTATACTCTCCAAGTAGTTTCCTTAAAAAAATCTTTTAGGTCACTTGGCCCACTTTCCTTATGTTAGGGTTAACCCACTTCTAATTTCTCCATTAAATTTAATATTGAAATAATTTATTTTATATTCACTTTGAATTATACTACATTCATCACTTCACTTTATTATTTACCTTTTAAAATCTCTTAAACCACTTTGACTACTTTGACCTTTTGGGGCTTCTAGATGACATATGAGGGTCCTCTAACTTCGTAAGGCCATAACTCTCAAACCGTGAGGAGTTATGTGACATTCCACATACCACCAGAAATGGAATGACATATAATATCCATATATAATATTATTACCTTCAAATATATAAAAAATCATACCATTACCCATCAAACAAACTTGGGTCCATTACCCAAACCTGGGTTCTCCAACTTCACATGGTCATAAATATCTAACCATGAGGAGTTATGTGAAGTTCTACATACCACTGGAAATTGAATGACAAGAACTATCCATCTAGGATGGTTTCCCTGACAAATTCACTATCATTCATCTCATTATTACACAATTAAGCATGGGTTCTCTTACTCTGCAAAGCGTTTTCCTGTGAGGGATTTCACCATAAGGGGACCACTTTGGAGTTCATACATATTTACTTCTTATCAACCATGAAAAAACAATAATGAGTCATATTTACATCAAACAATCTTGGGTCCATTACCCAAACCTTTGTGCTATGGGGCTTTCTTCAAGGGTTGACATCAATGACAACCAACCTTAATCAACAACAAAAGCTAAGGAAATCATCAATATAGTTCTAAGAAGATTCCCATAAGTTACCCTCGAAAAGAGGACAACTAATCATTGACAATCAACTCAAATTAGATTTATACATGATCATGCAAGATAGGATTCGAGAAAATCATGGAAAAAAAGAAGAAGCTTATAAATAGAACATCATATAAACATTAATTACAAAATTAGAAAGTTCTAAAATACAAGAAACTGGGGAAATATGGATAATAACTTTTTTTTTTTAAACTTCCCTAGTATGGTCACCAAATAAATGTTGAGGAAAAGATATGAATTTATCTTACTCAAGCATTTTCAGACTTTACTTGGCTAAAGCAAAGTAGACGGTAATATCACCCTATGTTTATAGCCAACAAAAATAACATCCTAACTCACAAGTATTAATTACGAGTGCTTAGGCTAGTCTTTTATAAAAAAAAAGATTGTTGGAAATTAACTTTTTATGTAATTTTATGAATATAACAATTGCTGAAATAAATGTAAGAACATAAGTAAAGACACCAAGATGATAATCAAGATATATGAGACATAAAGAAATCCTTTATTTCATTCCAATTCACCAAAGAATCATTTTCTTTACAAAATCTCATACAAAAATCTTAGACCAAAGTCAAACTTAGACATCTCCGATGGAACATACAAAAGGACCTCTGACAGAAACCCAAAACTGAACTCTAAAAGATGGATCAACTTGCCACCGATTTTTTCCCACTCGACTTTGCACAATAGCCTTTATCAATCATGAAAATTAATTCACAAACAAACAAGTCTACACAGACTATCAAAGATAGATCAACACCTCTGAAGAACAAGTGTCTAAATGATTTGGTTCAGCCTTGAACATTGTTGTCTACAATAAGACCCTGCTAGCATAAAAGAGAATTAGGCTGTGATGAATATATGAATGAATGAAAACTGAACTATCTCAACATAAACTCAAAGAACAAACCTTAGCATGCTTCTACTTCTATCCTCCCCCTGTTCCTCCCTTTCCTTTTTCTTTTAATAAATTAGAATTGGTTGAAGTAGTTGAACCAACTCTTTAGTTAAGTTAATTAAAAGCCTCAACTAAATTTAGTTAGGCAGAAGAGTAATAGTTATAATAAGGGTCATGAATAAATAATAACTAATAGGTGGGACCCCTTGTGACTCCCTTTAGTTCATAATGATCATAACAATTATAACATAACCATTAGTTAAGTAAAACACACCTCCTTGTGTCTTCCATCAATATATTCAGTTTTGGCAAATTTAGCTCATGATATTTGAATTATTTTCAAAGAAAACATTACTCATATATCCACAATAAAACGTACTGTCCACACATTCCTGAATTCAATGTCACCAATAATGAATAAAATAAAACTCAAAGCCATATTTTCTAGTTGTGAGGCCATCTTTCCTTTTCCAATGCTATCGTCTTTTAGTCCTTCTCTTCGACAGAAGTGTAATAATCCTTTGTCCTTATCCTTTTACTTGAATAGTTCATCCCTGCATGCCTGATTGATTAGAAAATGATATTTTAATTAACCATGCATGAAAACCCTTTTACAATATGAAATGGATTTTGGCTCAACAATATATCAGATTCATGCAATCCAATCCATACAAATTGTTTTACTGTTTATCAATGAGCAGGGGGTGAAAAAGGTTATGGGACAGCGAGGGGTTTGTATTGAATGAAACTTGATACAATGAGGGGGAAAAGAACATGGTTACTTCTCAATGACAACAACAATCAACTATAAATCAAACCAATAAAACATCACTGTAACCCACACAAGACACTACCACTTTCAACTGCTTTGACACTGAAATCCTCTTGACTGTAATCAATCTCAGAACAGGGCGTGAAAAAATGAAAATAGGAAGGTGATGGGAGTTGTAATTAGCGGAAAATGAAATAATGGAAGGGAAGAAGAACAATTACTGTTCATGAAATTAATTAAGTGATCCATAAAGCATTCTGTGAAAAGATATGCATCAACTATCATTCGTTTTGACCAAATAACAATTCTTATTCATTTAACTAGTTCATTGTCCAAAATCAAATATCCAACGCAGTGCCAACACAAGACAGTAGGCATCCCACACAATCTGTAAGAAGGATTTTGTTCCCTTATTTGCATCTTATAACAATTTCCAACAGTAGCCATTCCACTCTGATAACCATAAAAAACAACCACTGCCCATGCATTTCTTCAATCCACAATAATACTCAAAAGTCATGTTTTCAATTAACAATGAAGTCACTATTACTACAATCGGGACCACCATTTAAATGAAATGATATTCATTAAACATATGTAGGCAGTAACCAAAATAATCAAGACCAAATTGAAACACTTGAATTGACGATTAAACATACAACCCACAATCACCATTTAGACACAAGCTATGCATGGGGTAAATCGATTCTGCAAGTGTAACTCCATCACTATGCAAGCCCAATCTAATGTGACTGTAAAAAACTGGGCCACACATCCAACATGACTGTCATCAACAACAAGCTTATCTCAACAATGATCGGGCTACGAAAAAACATGCTTAAAACCCTGTGAGTATCCCTGAGTGTGAAAACCCAAACCATCTATGTTATACACAGTGCCCAACCAACAAAACACCAGGATGCAACATTTCCACTTAACACAACAAATACACAATCACGATAATAACTCAACATATCGTGTTGAGCCATTGATTTAATATAATATTGCTTCGATTTAGTCACACGTGATCGATTATGTTGTGCAAACTTAGGCCTATACAATCAAACAAGCATAAGGATGCAATGGGTATATTCTCTATAGTCATCCAGTTCAATAGTCATTCATCCCCAAAGAAAACCATGGTTACCATGCCCATTTTTTCATTTTTCAAAACACCATACACACAACGCGACATGCGTGAGCAACACCAAGCATTTGTAACCAATGCTAGCTACCATCCAAATAATCATTAGTGAAAATACCAGTGACTGTGTATCAACCAAACAATCGACAGTTCTCTAGAAAATCAATCAACCGAACAAGCTATGGTAACTACACATACCCATGCATCAAATCGAATCAGGGCATAGGCCTTCTCCATTAACAATATTGAGTTATTAACATAAGGAGGGTAACTGTGTACTTTTAAAGTGCAATTGGCAATGTAGGGTTTATCATCATTATCACATAGGCAATAACTAAATACCAAACCAACACGACTGTCATATGACCAACTGGGTGAATCCATATTCAAAGTAAACGACCATACATTCAATCCACAATAACCCATAGCAACTTGACAGGAATGACAATCTCCTCTATAAAACTCCAGATTGGAGGGTTAAGGGTCTACTTTGTAGCCAACACCAGGGGAACAAATCCAACTCCTCGTAATGGTGGAATCTTCGAGGCCAAGGGTGTGCACACAGAAAGAGTCATGATTCATTTATGGATAGGTAACAATCCATGATAGGGGCCATAATAGGAGGTGAGGCTCTCATTTGTCGTGGAAATGTTATTTAACTCACGCAGGGTATAACCCTCGTGCTCTTCGATCAAACAACCACAGATGCACAAAGGTGAAGATAGAGATGAGTAAGAATAGGAAAACCCACTTCTTGACCCTTAGTTGTGAAATCAACCAAATTCCCAAAGGTACAATGCATGGTGACATAAACGCTTTAATCATTAAACCCCATAAAATCCCACATACTGGATACAACAATATGAAAGCATGAAGATAGCCCACCAAGACCAACAAGGATCCTCTAACTAAATCAACAAGGATAACAAAGATCTCTTGTGATTGATAATGCCCAAGATAACCAGTAATACTATGACTTCAACATCATTGCAGAGAGAAACATCAATGTTTCATTTCACAATCACATTTTTACATAGTTGCAACACTTAAGGAAATCACAAACCAATACACCTGAGCCAACATCCATTCCATAACCAAAGCATACTCATGAAGGGCCAAAAAAATAACATACATGTAATCGAACGTCTTAAAATGTGAGTTGGTCGGGCGATTCATCCCTGCTAAGAAATCAGAGCATAACCACGGAAACAATGTTTGAACAATAACCTGACTAGGGCGGCATCCAACGACAGGAGTAAAGGTGATGTGAAGTAAATGCACATAACCTCCACTGTAACACCTTGTTTCCCCCAGTTTGTAAAAATAACTGGACTGGCCAAAACCGTGGCAAACTCATGAATGTGAATATGTGATGTGAATGGACCTTATGGAAAAGGTCAATGAATGTGAATAACATTATGAATTTATATTGCAGGACTGCTGAGAGGGGATGTGCAGAAAAAGAGACCACGATGGCGGTGGAAGGCACCTGGAAAGGTGGTGTTAACTTCCACCGAGAATTAATACCGTATTTGGACTTCACTGGCCTGGAGAACCAAAAGCAGCTCGCTGGCCCCGAATTAAATGTCTCGCAGGCTGGCAGGTTGATGGCTCCTCAAGAATTAATGAGGGATGGGGAGGTGAACCGCCCATACGTAGAGCCATCATGACTGACCAGTGCAAGGGAAATCGTGCCACATGCAACCTCGCAAGAGGATAAGGTATGGGGTAGAAGCGATTGGGGGTAGAAGCGAAGGGGGAAGAGAACTCTGGCAATACACAGAGTGAGTGATAGCAGAGAGGAAGGAGAGTAACCTTCTCTCCTGGTCACTGGAAAACAAAGACATAGTCTCACATCATCATGGTCTCATCTCGGGGGTGGCTAGTGGTAAATCCGCTGGGATTCGCTGAGCCTACAGTTGGGTGGAAATGAGCACTCCTCTCAGTAGTTGCTTAACCCCTAGTGTTATTTCTGATAAGTGTTTTGCCTCTGGCATCTTGAAATATATATGTTTATTCTAATAATTATGCCCATAAGCTGTGAAATTGTGAATGATTTCATTATAAGAATGCCTGTATGGCGTTTTGATCAATACTAGTAGATGCATGTTTATAATGGAAAGACTACATATGGCTTATGTCTTCATAAATCACTATTTATATGCTTACTGAACTAATTCAGACCGCATGTCTGATTCATGGGAGAAAGGTACCCTTATATGCCTTAGATAGTACCCCAGGTAAGAACCTCCCCATAGGGATACCCTCCTTGAAAATCCCATCAAGAACCGGGAAAGTGAATGTGAAGGCGTAAGGCCTTAGTAACCCTGCACGAGGAGGAACGATCCTCTTGAAAACCCGAGATGGCAGCATAAGGATGGAGTATCGAATCGACAGATGAGATTTCGTCGGGAGATATGTGGTCACTCATGACCGTCAGATCGGAAGAAGAAGATGGGGTGTTAAGTTCCTTAACCCTGATAGGTATTAAACGACGGACGAGATTCCATCGGGAAACCTGTGGTCACGCATGACCATTAGATTGGTAGGAGTGAGTAGGGTGTTAAATGACTTACCCCTTTTTTTTCTGTGTCTTCATGGACAATAAAGAATTCAGGACCATAGATCTCCAAGGTCCATGGGAGTATCTGGACCGTTGATTTTTCCATGTCCAGGGAGTTGTGGAAGAATGCACGGGTAGGAACCAATCTAAGCTGTCATATCTCATCTGGAAAAACCCGACAACTGTTGGATCTGTCAAGAGTTACCCGAGGGTTAAAGACCCCAGTGTATAGGGGTGAAAACATCGGAATAGATCTGAGCCATCCGAATGACGGAGGCCACGTGTCGTAAGATTACCCATTTCGGGAAAATGGGAATCATGAAATCGGGAATCCTGATGACGAGAGTTCAGTATTTTCCATGGTGAAAACCCTAGAATATATTTGAGCCATCCGAATGATGGAGGCCACGTGTCGTAATATTACCCATTTTGGGAAATCAAGAATCACGGAATCGAGAATCCTGATGACGAGGGTTTGGGATTTTCTGTGGTAAAAACTCTGGAATATATCTGAGCCGTTCGATTGACGGAGGCCATGTGTCATGAGATTACCCATTTCAAGGAATCAGGAATCGCGGGATCAGGAGTCCTGGTGACGAGAGATCGGAACTTTCCATGGTGGAAATCCTAGGACAGATCTGGACCGTCCGAATTACGGAGGTTACGTGTCGAGAGATTAACCGCATCGAGAAACCAAAGATCAAGAATTCAGGAGTCCCGTGATCGAGAGTTCATACTCTTGTGATGATAAACTCGATGAATGGACGAGATTCTTTCGGAGGATCTCAAGGTCTGTGACGATCGTTAGATGTGAGGAAGAGATGTTGGCTTTAAGCCGGGGCACGAATGAGCATTAAGGTAAGTAACGAGTAGATCTGGATGGCTAGAGTCCACCCACCCAGACCTACGGCTGAGGTTTCATTTCGGATCCCCCTTGCCGTTCTGCCTTTAGCGGGGGGGGGTCCAGAATTGGATGTGCAACTCTCGAATGGTTGAGATTAATTCACCTTGATCAACGGTGCTCAGGTGAATTCCGGACCCCCCTTGCCATTCTGCCTTTAATGGGAGGGGTCTGAAATAGTGTGGCGTGTGAAATGGGCCCCCCTCCTGTCCTGTTGACTACCGTGTCACATTCCCCCTCTTCCACCTGTACTCCACTTAACCATGTGACGGGGCCTATTTTCATTGGCTGTTCTCTAGCCTTGTTGGGATTCATCCCTATTGGCTGGACGCTAGCCCTGTCGGGGTTCGACGATTACAGAGTCGAATGATTCAACACCCCTGTAGCGCCGTGGCGTGAAATACAAAGAGGCACCACGATTATTTGAACTATGACCATGGCCCACGACCACATGGGAACAGAGAGAGAGAAAGAGCGAGCTTGCGCTAGGCCTCCGTAGGTAATTCGGGGGCTCTGATTCAACAAAAGACTAGAAAAATTCGATTGAGGTAGTGGGTATGTGACAAAGTGGTATCAGAGCATGGTTACAACACTTGGCCTGCTTGGGCTCAGGCACGAGCCACGTAAGAAGACATTATCATCTGCATTTTCTCCTTAAGAATAAGGATTGCAAGATGAAACTGTAATCTGGGACATGAATTTTGTTGTCCTGTTTTAGTGTTACGATGGCTACCTACTAAAGTAGGTAGAGTCTTTTGCAATTGAGATGGCTGGATAGATAAGGATTAAGACCCAAATAAAAAACCCCTGTTATATGGGTATACATGTGAAAATATGAATTTATGCGCAAGTTATAAAAATGTATCTAACTCTTGACTAACAACCAACGTTTGTCTTTTCTGCCAAGCGGAAAATCAACCATGGGAATTTACAGACGCAGAAAATGGTGACTCACCAAGAGATGGGAGAAGGCTCCCACAATAGAGACGAAGAGTCTAACAAAATAAGAGCAATAGGAACCCCTCCAGATCTATCCAATACTGTGAGGAGTCTCATGGTTGAATTGCAAAGTTGCAAGGCCGACGATGAAAGGATGATGAAAGAACAAGAAAAGAAAACCGAAATTAATGCAGTTTTATTGCAGAGCTTATCCGACCTACAACGACAAATGTAGCATGAACCCGAGATGCAGAAACATGGTCGTATCAGTGGCCATACTGAGAGGAGCACCTCAAGAAAGTTCCACCCCAGAGGTAAAGGACCAGTGCCAGACGATTCCACAGAGAAGGAAGCTGGCGATTCATAAGGCTCTTCCAGCAGCATGACCAATTCCTATTCTCGAAGAAAACAAAAGAAGCAAAAGACTTCCAAGGGTCATAAATTTGAGGAATTCAGAAAGGCCAAACCTCCCTCCTTCGACGGTGAGATAAAGAAGGGAGAGGAAGTCGAGGCCTGACTACTTGGACTGAAGAAATATTTCAGAGTCCATGATTTTTCAGAGAATTTGAAGGCCCGAGTGGCCACTTTCAATATGAACGGAAAGGATTCCATCTGGTGGGAAGACCTTAAGAATATGAAAGGGGTCCATGAGAAGGACCTGTCTTGGAAACGGTTTGAAAAGTACTTCCGGAAGAAGTATTTGTCAGAAAGATATTTTGACGAGAAGGCTAAAGAATTTTATGAACTCAAACTGGGGCAACTCACTATAGAGGAATATGTCAACAAATTCCTCGACTTATTGAGATATGTACCCTACATCAAAGTAGAGAAGGTGAAGGCGCAACGCTTCATCAGTGGGATACCCAAGGAATACCGAAACCGAATTGAATTCGACTAGCTAAAGACCTTAGAAGACACTATTCGAAAAGCAACATATTGTCATGAACAATATGGACATCGGATAGAGTCTCGTGAAGACTAGAAATAGAAGAGTGGTTCGAGATTTCAGAAAAAGGGGATTAAATCCTCAAGATTTAAAAACTACAATAAGAACCCCCGAATGAACTTTCTATCCCGGAGTGTACTCCAACAAAACTTTTCCTCGGTGGATGGAAGTAAAAATTTTGGACCTATACCAGTGAAGACTAATAACCCAAAAAAAGAACCTCTGAAATGCTGGGGTTGCAGAGAAGAGCATCTCTTGAGAGACTGTCCACAACGACAATAGAATAGTCAGAAGGTCTATAATATTTAGGAAGCTACCACATTCAATGATGTGGCAAGGAGTGTGCCGCAGATTTATGCAGCATTGGATAATAACCAAGCTGACCACCAAGCTTCAGTGGTGGAAATAGAAGGTATGATTTTCAACCATCCAATGTCTATTTTGATTGACCCAGGTTCAAATTTGAGTTATATATCCCCTAAGACTGTGGATAAGTGTAAGCTACAACCACAAAAACAAACCAAGCCATGGTTGGTACAGTTAGCCACTGACACCAAAAGAAGAGTAGCAGAGGTCATACCAGCCTGCCAGTTAATGTTGGGTGAATTCCCCACCCAAGAAACCCTTAACGTATTACCCCTGGGATCATACAATTTGTTGATTGGTATGGACTGACTGGCCGCCTATAAAGCCAAATTGGACTGTTACCATAAAACCTTAGAATGTGTGATCAAAGAAGGAAAAAGGATAACCCTCCAAGGGATCTGAAAACCGGTCTCGGTGAGGCAAATATTAGCCCTGCAAATGAGAAAGTATTGCCGAAATGGATGTACCCTATATGAAATATAGGTGTTGAAAACAATCGAAGGTACTAAATTGAGACCTGATGATCACCCTATCCTGAGAGAATACAGATATGTGTTTCCGAAAGAGGTACCGGGTCTACCTCTGAGAAGAGACATTGACTTCTCGATAGAGCTCACACCAGGAGAGGTGCCGATGTCTAGGACACCCTATCGGATGAGCACACCTGAGTTAGTTGAACTCAATTTGCAATTGAAAGAAATGATGGATAAGGGTTATATTCGACCCAGCGTGTCCCCATGGGGAGCACTAGTCCTGTTTGTGAAAAAGAAGGATGGCACCCTTAGACTATGTATAGATT
>JZKD02S0191391.1:275074-326139 GCA_000966675.3 Picea glauca | reverse complement strand
ACAATGTACTCAGTAAATTTTTAGATAAATTTGTACTAGTTTTTATTGATGACATATTAATCTACTCTAAGAATAGAGAAGAACATGAAGAGCATCTTAGACTTGTGCTACAAGTACTAAGAGAGCATCAGCTCTATGCTAAATTCAGCAAATGTGACTTCTTTCAGAACCAAATACATTACTTGGGACATGTTCTGTCCGAGGAAGGGGTAATAGTAGATCCTGACAAGATCAGGTCTATCATGGAATGGACTACCCCAAAGGATGTTTCAGACATCAGATCCTTTATGGGATTGGTGGGATACTATAAGAGATTTATAAAAGGATTCTCCAAGATTGGTTGTCCAATCACCGCCCTCCAGAAGAAGGGGACAAAATTCCTGTGGACACAACAATGTGAAGAAAGATTTCAAACCTTGAAACATCTACTAACCCATGCATCCGTGTTGAAAATTGCTAACCCAAAAGCTGACTTCCTTGTGTGCACAAATGCCTGTAAGGAAGGGCTCGGAGGAGTCCTTATGCAGAAAGGAAGTGTGATTTGTTATGAATCCCAAAAATTGAACGAACTTGAAGTCAAATATGTGACTCATGATCTAGAACTGGCTGCCATAGTGCATGCCTTGAAAATGTGGAGGCATTACCTCTTGGGAAGAAAATTTGTACTTATGACAGATCAATGTGGATTGCGATATTTTTTTGACAAACCAAAGCTCAATGCTAGACAAGCTATATGGATGGCCCTCCTTAGTGAATTTGATTTCGAAATCAAACACATCAAAGGGAAAGAAAATAGGGTGGCCGATGCCCTTAGCAAAAGCATGAAAACAATTCACCTGGAAGCGGTGAGTACTTGCGAGACATATGTCAAGAACAAAGTTAGAAATGCACAGGAGACAGATCCCTTCGTTCAGACTGTGACCCTGTACCTACAACAAGAATCTGCTGGAGTAAAATATGAAGGCTACCAGATGACCAAAGGAGGTATTCTCACTTACAGAGATAGACTGTACATTCCAAATGGTGATGAATTGAAGAGGTTCATTATGGATGAACTACATAAAAGGCCATACACTGGTCACCCAGGATACAAGAAAATGATCACTGCCACCTGGAAACAATTTTATTGGCCTGGATTGAAGAAAGACATAGCCAAATATTTGGCCCAATGCATAGAGTGCCAACAGGTTAAAGTAGAACATCGAAACCCAACAGGACTATTACACCCTTTACCCATCCCAGAATGGAAATGGGAAACCATCTCCATGGATTTTATCACTGGATTGTCAACTTCAACCAAGCAGAATGACACCGTTATGGTAGTGGTGGATAAACTGAGCAAGTCTGCTCATTTCACCCCCATCAAATCAACCTGCAAGGTGATAGATATTGCCTAGATATTCATGAAAGAGGTATTCAGACTGCACGGTATGCCGAAAGAGATAGTGTCCGACAGAGACACAAAATTTACTTCCAATTTTTGGAAATCACTGATGGCTAGTTTAGAGACCAAATTGTTGTTTAGCACCGCCTATCACCCTCAAACCGATGGACAGACAGAAAGAGTGAATCAAATATTAGAGGATATGTTAAGGATGCATGTAATGCATCAACCCAAGAAATGGGAAGACTACCTGCCATTGGTAGAATTCGCCTACAACAACGGCTACCAAGCCTCCTTAAAGATGAGTCCCTTTGAGGTCCTCTATGGTAGACCGTGTAATACTCTAGTCAGCTGGAGTAATCCTGTAAATAGGATTTCTTTTGGACCTGACATGTTGAAATAAATGGAACAACAAGTGACTCAGATAAAACAAAATATGAAGGTCGCTCAGAACCGGCATAAAAGTTTTGTTGATCAAAAGAGAACTCCAAGAGAGTTCAAAATGAGAGACCATGTATATCTCAGAATTAAGCCCAGAAGGAGTTCCCTGAAAATGGGAGCTCGTGCCAAGTTGGCACCCCGATATTGTGGACCCTTTAAGGTTCTATATAGAGTGGGACCTATAGCCTATAGGCTAGCACTTCCTCCCACAGTAAAAGCACATAATGTTTTCCATGTTTTATTACTGAAGAAATATGTACATGATGCTAATCATATAATTGACTGGTCTATGATTCAGGTGGAACCGGAGGGATAATTTCTACCAGAACCCTAATGCATATTGGACAGAAAGGAAACCCCGCTCCGGAACCAAACCATTGCACAGGTAAAGGTGCAGTGGAGACATTTTGGCCCAGATGAGGCTACATGGGAAATGGAGGATGCCATGAGACAGGCATATCTGATTTTGTTTACTTCTGTACATGCAATTCATGTTAAAAGATAAGAACATCGAGGACGATGTTCCTTTAAGGGGGAGGGAATTATAACACCCTGTTTCCCCTAGTTTGTAAAAATAACTGGACTGGCCAGAACCGTGGAAAACTCATGAATGTGAATATGTGATGTGAATGGACCTTATGGAAAAGGTCAATGAATGTGAATAACATTATGAATTTATATTGAAGGACTGCTGAGAGGGGATGTGCAGAAAAAGAGACCACGATGGCGGTGGAAGGCACTTGGAAAGGTGGCGTTAACTTCCACTGAGAATTAATACCGTATTTGGACTTCACTGGCCCGGAGAACCAAAAGTGGCTTGCTGGCCCCGAATTAAATGTCTCGCAAGCTGGCAGGTTGATGGCTCCTCAGGAATTAATGAGGGATGGGGAGGTGAACCTCCCGTCCATAGAGCCATCATGACTGACTAGTGCGAGGGAAATCGTGCCACACAAAACCTTGCAAGAGGATAAGGCGTGGGGTAGAAGCGATTGGGGGCAGACGCGAGGGGAGGAAGAGAACTCTGGTAATACGCAGAGTGAGTGATAGCAGAGAGGAAGGAGAGTAACCTTCACTCCTGGTCACTGGAAAACAGAGACGCAGTCTCACAACATCATGGTCTCAGCTCAGGGGTGGCTAGTGGTAAATCCGCTGGGAGTCGCTGAGCCTACGGTTAGGTGGAAACAAGCACTCCTCTTAGTAGTTGCTTAACCCCTAGTGTTATTTATGATAAGTGTTTTGCCTCTGGCATCTTGAAACATATATGTTTATTATGATAATTATGCCCATAAGCTGTGAAACTATGAATGATTTCATTGTAAGAATGTCTGTATGGTGTTTTGATCAATACTGGTAGATGCATGTTTATAATGGAAAGACTACGTATGGCTTATGTCTTCATAAATCACTATTTATATGCTTATTGACCTAATTCATACCACATGTCTGAATCATGGGAGAAAGGTACCCTTATATGCCTCAGATAGTACCCTGGGTAAGAACCTCCCCATAGGGATACCCTCCTTGAAAATCCCATCTAGAACCAAGAAAGCGAATGTGAAGGCGTAAGGCCTTAGTAACCCTGCACGAGGAGGAACGATCCTCTTGAAAACCTGAGATGGTAGCATAAGGATGGAGTATCAAATCGACGGATGATATTCCGTCGGGAGATCTGTGGTCACTCGGGACCGTCAGATTGGAAGAAGAAGATGGGGTGTTAAGTGCCTTAACCCTGATAGGTATTAATCGACGGACAAGATTCCATCAGGAAACCTGTGGTCACGCATGACCATTATATTGGTAGGAGTGAGTAGGGTGTTAAATGCCTTACCCCTTTGTTTTCTGTGTCTTCGTGGACAACGAAGAATTTGGGACCGTAGATCTCCAAGGTCCATGGGAGTATCTGGACCGTTGATTTTTCCACGTTCAGGGAGTTGTGGAAGAATGCACGGGTAGGAACCAATCTGAGCCGTCAGATCTCGTCTGGAAAAACCAGACAGCCATTGGATCTGTTAGGAGTTACCCAAGGGTTAAAGACCCCAGTGTATAGGGGTGAAAACCCCAGGATAGATCTGATCCGTCCCAATGACGGAGGCCACGTGTCGTAAGATTACCCATTTTGGGAAATCGAGAATCGCGCAATCGGGAATCCTGATGACGAGAGTTTGGTATTTTCCATGGTGAAAACCTCGAAATAGATCTGAGTCATCCGAATGACAAAGGTCACGTGTTGTAAGATTACCCATTTCGGGAAATCGGGAATCCTGATGACGAGGGTTCAAGATTTTCCGTGGTAAAAACCCCATAATAGATCTGAGTCATTCGATTGATGGAGGCCACATGTCATGAGATTACCCATTTTGGGGAATCGAGAATCGCGGGATTGGGAGTCCTGGTGACGAGAGATCAGGACTTTCCATGGTGGAAATCCCGGGATAGATCTAAAACATCTGAATAGGGAAACCAGAGATCAACCGCATAGGGAAACCAGAGATCAACCGCATAGGGAAACCAGAGATCGAGAATTCGGGAGTCCCGTGATCGAGAGTTCGGACTCTCGTGATGATAAACCCGATGAATGAACGAGATTCTTTCGGAGGATCTCAGGGTATATGATGACCGTTAGATGTGAGGAAGAGATGTCGGCTTTAAGCCAAGGCGTGAATGCACATTAAGGTAAGTAACAAGAAAATCTGGATGGCTAGAGTCCACCCACCCAGACCTACGGCTGAGGTTTCATTCCGAAGCCCCCTTGCTGTTCTGCCTTTAGCGGGGGGGGTCTAGAATCGGACGTGCAACTCTCAAATGGTTGAGATTAATTCAACTTGATCAACGGTGCTCAGGTGAATTCCGGACCCCCCTTGCCATTCTGCCTTTAATGAGGGGGGGGGTCTAGAATAATGTGGCGTGTGAAATGGGGCCCCCTCCTGTCCTGTTGACTACCGTGTCACATTCCCCCTCTGCCACCTGTACTCCACTTAACCGTGTGATGGGGATTTTTTTCATTGGCTTTTCTCTAGCCCTTTTGGGATTCATCCCTATTGGCCGGACGCTAGCCCTATCGGGGTTCAGCGGTTGCAGAGTCGAATGATTCAACACCCTTGTAACGTCGAGGCATGAAATACAAAGAGGCACCATGATTATTTGAACTATGACCATGACCCACAACCACATGGGAACGAGGAGAGAGAAAGAGCTAGCTTGCGCTAGGCCTCCATATGTAATTTGGGGGCTCTGATTCAACAAAGACCAGAAAAATTCGATTGAGGTAGTGGGTATGTGACATCCACACTACAAGTTCATTCAATTCTTAGTACACACTAGCTGCTAGTCAAAAAATCATCCACTTTGAACCATGCATCAAGACCAACAACTTTTAATTTCCAAGAGCAGACCCACATCACATATTACATTTCTACTATACAGAAATGCATGTCAACCATGTTCTGTAAAACTTCAATAAATCGTATGGCTATCATGTGTTATCTAGGATTTGCCACAATCTTTTAAATGCATATAGTATAGGATATTTGCATAGGGTAGTTTCCCCTTTTAATTGCTTAACCTCCTTTCAATTTCCTTTCAATTGTTTGTATGTAGTATAATAAAATTGAAGAGTTATATCCCCTTTTACTTTGCATTTGTTATAGTAATTCTGCCTTTTTTGTGTTTTCACTAACATGTTTGTTGTGCAGGTGCGATAAGAACAAGTGGCAATGATATCAATGAATAGCATAGGCCGTAATAACATAAGGAACCGACATTTCATAAGCTCAAACCATAGCCAATAACAAAATACCTCATCAACCATGTAAGCCATGTCGCACATCACCACAACATAAAAAAATATGAACAATTCTGATCTTCAATAGTTCAAGGGTGTCCCACCTACTAGTATTATTTCGATTTTATAATAATAGGCTTTAACAACACTTTGCGGGCAAAACTTCATTGACAATTTTAATTGTCAACACACCCTTGGCGGATTGTGTAGAAGACTTGAAGACATCACTATGTGGCCGCAACTTTCCTGAGATGCTTCTTCCTTTTAATTGGACCAGTACGTATATGAATTTAGTAATCATGGGAGATCAGATTGTACTCCATTTCATACAAATATCTTGAGATTGGTTTTGAGACTGGTTATACTGGGCGTTGTTCATGACTATGACAACTATGGGCATGCAACCACTTTGTGTTTCCTATTCATGGGCATAGACACTTGTTTGGTATATTTTCACATGGATCTATAGTGTAGTTCTATTGGCAGCCATGTATGCAAAGTCAATGTAGAATGTAATGAGCTACTAGTACTTCTAGCTGGTTCCCCATCACTCCAATTTTGGATTGTTTATAATGTATTTTGACCATCACAGATACTCCTCTGACCTCACACATTAGGGGGAATATGTTATAGCAAGATTTGCCTCACCCTATGCAATCTTTCACATAAGGCCTTTTTCCATTTCCCCATGCAAACTTATCTTCCCTGTTTGTAAAATCCAGAGCTAAAAACAAATATTTTTCCACATGTACTCATCTTGCCTACTATACAACATACGTATATGCAGGCTGCTCCACTACAACCCGTGTACATCAAGATTTGTGCCAAAAAATGAAAATTAATGTCGGGTTTCCATGTCACGACAGAAGATCTATGATCCTTGGCTTTCCATATACTTGAAACATTACGACTCGACCCTTCAGTTCCATTTTGAAGGCTATAAATGGGCCAATTCCAAGCTATGGAAAGAAGAGAAAGATTTCAACTTTGAGAGAAAATTTACTCTGGAGAAATTATTTACTTCATATTGAGTTTGCATCCCTTTGTCTTTTAAGTTTGAACACAATGTTCAACCCCCAAGCTCTTCCCTTACTGATTGAGAACCTCATTGTTTCTCTCTTATGAGCTTGCCTTTGGTGGAGGCCCAGCTGGAAGGAACTTAGTTTCTCAGTTCCGAACCGTGCCAAGATGGAAGTCTGTAACATTTTCACTTCTGCTGATCATATATTAATAGAAATACTCTTTTCTCGTCCAATTGATATCTTGCAAATATATTGAATTATTATTCCATAGGCATATTTGTCATGTTTATTAATGGATTATGCTATTGAATGTGCTAACATTATTTATTATCACCATATGCTTGCTTTGCTTAGTTTTTGAGGACTAGTTGCTGGTATATTGTTTTGGGTCAAGTGCTCAATGGTGGACTTCATCGAACGTCTGAACGAGGTAGGTATTTTATCTTGTCTTGCTAGCATATTTGTTTACATAGCATACTTGAGAAGAGAGTTGATTTCTGCATTCATTTCCATATGTTGTGGTTTACCCTAGCCATAGAAATATTTTCCTTGTAACAATGAGGATAATGTTTAATGATTTTCAATATATTTTGGACAACAAGGCTTATTTTTGGATATTTTGTGGATAATGTGGATATATTCATTTTTTGGGATATGATATAAATTATGGATGATATTTAATATTCAATTTAAATGATATCCACGGGAGCTACAAGGGTGTTATATGGTCTAAATGATTATTTTTTGTACTTTGTATTTGATGGTTAACAAGAAGAAATGATGATAGTTACAAGGGGTCCCACCTATTTAGTTATTATTAATTAAGACCCTTATTTATATATTATTATTATTTATTTCTCCTAAACTAATTTGTTAAGTCAATTTGACTTAACTAAAGAAAGTATTTGATCTACTTCAACTGATTGGGAAAGAATAAAAACTCAATTGGATGAAGAGACAAAGGGAGAATAGAAGGAGAAAGACAAGACTAAGATTTTCTCTTTAGTTAAATGAGATAAGTTCAATTTTCATTCATTTCCGATTTTACTTGAAAGCCTATTCCTCTTGTTGACATCATGGTCTTATTGAAGGCAACAAGGTTCAAAAATGAATCATACCTTTCAGCCGCTTGTTCTAGAGGTGTTGATTCATCCTTGATAGTTTGTGTATTCTTGTCTATTTGTGAATTAATTTTCATGGCTGATAAATAATATCTTACAGAGTCAAAATGGTAGCATTTTGTGGAAAGATGATCCAAATCATTAATTTCAGTTTTATTTTATTGTTAGAGTCTTTTTGTATGTTGCCCATCGGAGATCTCTAAATCTGACTTTGGTCCATACCCTTTCACGGGTTTGTAAAGAGAAATACACTTTTGGTATCTTAGAATGAAATAAAATCAAATTGTTGTTCTGTCTCATACATGTGTTTTCATGACTTGGTTCCTCTTTTCACTTTTGGTCTCCATGAATACTTTATTGTAAATTATGTATACATTCTGGTAGCCTTGTATAAATTTTATTTTACATTGCAACATATACAAATCATAAAACCAACCTTAATCCTTGTAATTAATACTTGCAGATTGAGTGAATGTTTTTTAGGCTATAAATCCTGGGTGACATTCCCAACTATATTGTCCTAGCCAGGAAATATATGAAAATGATTGACTAAGGTATCCCATACCTTTTCCTCAACAACCAACTAGTGGCAGTGTCACCCACAAACATTTCATGGAAATGAGAAGGATGGATCATGATGAGACCCCCTTTCTCTTGGCCATGCAACCAAGAGCCACTACCCTAACTTGGTGACTAGTTGGGTGGTAGTTTCATACCGCTACATGTTTATGGTCATGATAGGCCAGCTCATGATGAGAATCCTATCCACCAACAAATTCATTGAGTGTTTTATTCATATGTGGGTCCCCTTTTCTTGATGATAAGCATTTCAATGATTTCTCGGGGATCCATGGGCAAAGTATCTTGAAGGTTTAAATTCATCTCTTAACTTTTTCTAGCTACATTTCCCCCTGGGCCTTTAGCCCCTTATTTCCATGAGGTAAGGTACAACCCTTTCCAAGTGGAGCCTTCCCTAATTCCCAAAAATGTGGATAGATGGAGGGGATAAAGATGGAAAATGGTAATTATGGAGGGAATATGCGATGCATCTTCATAGATCCACTAGGTAACAACCTATCCTAAAAGGAAACCAACTTACTAGGGCACCATGTGACCCTCCTAGGTTCAAACAAGGCAAAGAGAATAAAGTCAAGCAAATGTTATGAAATCCAGAAAGATTCAATGCAATATGTTTAAATGTTTTAAAAATATGAGCGATACATACCATGATACCCGATCTTATTACCTCTTGGAGAAAGACTCATTTCCATTTTAGGGCCAAGACGGTGTGATGAATACTGTTGTTGGTGATACGTGGACTGCATAAAAGAAAAGAGGGGCCCTCTAGGGCCATGATTAAGTTGTCTGGCTCTCGACACTCCATGTCTAGGACCCATGGGCCTCGAGAAATGATCTCCTTAGTTATCCCTAGGAAAGGGGATAACATACCCGTAATTAATTTCTGTCAAAACCACTTTGACTATTCAACCTTTTTATTACAACTACTTTACCCATAGTTAATAAACTCACCACTTCTTGTTGCAACTATTTTATTTTTAATTATTTTCTTATTGCAACAACTTTACCCATGATTAACTCTGATGATTAAATCCAAGTTACAACCACTTTGACTAGTAAACTTCTTCTAGGAGCTTCTAGAATAATTGACTTCTTTGACCTTCTAGGGGCTTCTAGATAACTCATGAGGGTCCTCCATCTTCACAAATCCATATCTCCTCAACCGTGAGGAACTACGTGACGTACCACATATCACTGGAAATGGTATGACATGTAATATCTATCTAGAATAGTATTACCTGCATATTCACTGATTTTCATGCCTATATACCTCAAACAAAATCAGGTCCCTTACACATACCTTTGTGCTACCAAAACTCACTACCAGAATTCTCCAAGGGTTGACATCAATATATAAGATCACTCTCCAAGGGTTGACATCAATGACAACTAACTATCCAAACTAAATTTCCACCAACCTAAGACAAATATCAAACACACCATTTCCCATAATATTTTAAGGGCAGGATACTATTGCCTACTATTTTCTCTAACACACATCAATATGTTAGATCTTTTCAACCGTGCCATTTTTAACCGAAAAGCAACGCCTTCCTGCTCTTCCCCTTAAGTCAGTCATTGTAGAAGCACCATTTCAAAAATGGGGATTGAATTTCATTGGTGAGTTCAAGGACAAATCTAGTAATGGGTATCGATGGATTTTGACTACCACTGATTACTTCACTAGATGGGTGGAATCTGTCCCAAAAAAGAAAGCAACAAAAGAGGTTGTGATGAAGTTCCTCGAGGAAAATATTATTACTAGATTCGGTGTTCCTGCTAAGATAACCACCGTTAACGGCAAATATTTTAGCTCAATGAGTTTTTATTTAAGTATGTGATTATTTTATCACACTCCTCAAATTATTATGCTCAAGGAAATGGATTGGCAGAATCCAACAAAAAAAACATCATGAATATTGTGGAGAATAGCGTTGGGGAAAACAAGAATAGTAGGGACAAAAAAATTAAGTATTCCTTGTGGGAATACCGCACAACTACCAAGACCTCCACTAGAAAAACCCCTTTTACGTTGGTTTATGGGTTAGAAGCTTTCTTTCCTATAAATCTCCAGATTCTAGCGTTACAAATATCCCAACAAATCGTTACAGATAAAGAAGCATTATAGGGGAGAATTGATCAACTCATGGAATTGGATGAAACTCCAAGAATGGCCTTTGATCAAATGACAAGGAACCAAGATAAGGTGAAAGTAACCTTTGATTGAAAGGCGAGGCAAAAATATTTCAAGGAAGGGGACCATGTCTTAATGTGTGACAAGAGGAGAGAAAAAAATGGAATGCATCAAAAGTTCGACAATCTTTGGTTAGGGCCATACAAAATAGAGGAAATGTTTGGTTCAAACTCTTTTTAATTATCCACAACAGAAGGGATGAATATGCCACCATCGGTGAATGGATATCTCCTCAAACATTATTACCAAGGCGACACTTGAATTTTTCATGGCTCGGCCCCAGGTAAGTAGGTAAGTCATCTTGCTTTCATTGTGTTTTCATATTTATTTGTCATATTAGTTTAGATGCATTTCATATTTCATTTTTCTCTACTTGCATATTGATTTCATGCTTAGTTTAGAAATTTTTGAAAAAATTCTAAAATTTTCTTTTCTAGATTAGTTTCTATTTGGATTTTGGTGTATATGGACAAAGGGTGATAGAACCACCCTATATTTTATGTTTTCTTTTGTTTTAGTGTAGGCATAGTTCCACTAGGAGATGTTGTGGTTCTCATGAACTCTACGACGAACACATGTCCCCAAGTAAGAGCTAGATGTTATCCCCATTTTATGGGATAATTAAGGAGATGATGTCTTGAGGCCCTCACATTGCAGATATGGAGTGTCGAGAGACCACATGACCAACAATGCCCACTTTCACATACATAAGATCACTATATCACCACATTCTGATCCATTGTCAGTGCATCCACTATACCAGTTAGCTTCTCGAAGAAACATGGGTCTTTTTGCATGCGGTACAATTTAGGTATTGTGGCAGGTAATCACCCTAATATTTAAGGAATTTAAACATGTTGTATTTGAGCTACTTTTGATTATAGAACACCTTCTTGGACATTATGATTTTGACCCTATTTCACCTTGGTGAGTGTCATAGATTTCCTAGTAGGTGGCCAACCTTTGGGGAAGGTTTTCAACTGGGGTCCCTTGAGGGGTTATCATACCATTCTCGACCATACTTACCACCTTCCACTCATTACACTACCATTATATTGTCTTATTCTAGGCCCTTTTACTTTAGTGACCCAAGAAGGGCATGTACCTCATTTCATGGGAAGAAGGGGCTGAAGGCCCAGAGGGATTGCTATTGGCTAAAAATATAAAAGCCTAAATATAGACCTTCCAGATGCTTTTCCTAGGGATCCCCGAGAAAGAAATGAAGCGCTTGTCTATAAAACAAGGGGGGACCTACAAAAATAAATGATAGTGAATGCTTAAGGGTTTAGTTGGAGGATGGGAGGTCTCATCACGAACTAGCTTATCATGATCATATGTATTAGCATTATGACATTACCATCATCTGGTCATCAAGCCAGGGTATTGGCTCTCAGTTACACAACTGAGAGAAAGGGGGTCTCATCACGATCCAACCTTCTCATTTCCACGAGGTATTTGTGAATGAAATTTTCATTATCTAGACACTAAGCCAGGACAATGGACTTCAACTTGCTCCTTAAAACATAAAAGAAATAAATAATGGCAAGAATATGGGCTTGGAAAAAGTGTATCGCAAATGAAGGTGCCACACACCCTCTACAAAGGCACCCATAAATGATATAATATAAGCCCTTGTATGTCATGAAACTCATCAACCTATGGATTCTAAACCCCTTCCACCTCATCATCCACTACATAAACTTGAAAGGCCATCCTTGGGAGCATCCCTCATCCACTACATAAACTTTAAAGGCCATCCTTGGGAGCATCCCTTACTTGAGAGTTTTGGTCTACCCAATAGGACTTTTATGACACCCCTCCCACACTTAAACTTGGTCAATTGTATAGGGTTTTTGAGCATTTTTTTAATTTGATGAGGTAGTTTTGATGCACATGTTTAGGTTCATTGATTATTAGATGTGTTTTAGACTTGTCATGATATATTTGACTTGAGATATTTGGAGGGCATACCATTTTGTTTTGTAGGACCTTGCTTGGTGGCCAATTTTGGGAGAACAAGCCTAGATTGGGATTCCATGGGGAAAGGATCCCACATGTTGGATGTTGTAGGCCCACACACTGGATCACAGAGACATGAATTTGGAGGCTTACATGGCATCATGGAGGATCTTATCCAACCCCTATTACCCAAACGACTTTCCTAGGAGAGGAAAAATGTCACCTTTTGAGGCTTGACATCATGCTTGAGGGGGTTTGATGGTGATGGAGTTATTTTACATTGACACTTGGAATATTTTGACTGGAGGATACATGAATTGACCCTAACACACGATGAGGAGACTCAAGGAGCCCCAATGACCTCCATTCTCTTCTCCAACGACTTATGCAAAGTGTCAAAACGTCCCCTAAAGAGGTGATGCCATTTTATTTTTAGGGTTTCTATTGTGTTAAAGTGAAAATTAAATATTATTATTTGGTTCAAGGGGTAAGATAAGGGTTTTTAACCCATTATCTTATGTTTTACCCTTTCTAAGTGGAAAAACTATGATTTAGGACTTTTGTATAAATAGAGATCACGCGAATCTCATTTAAAAACATAACTCTTCCATTGTGAGAAGTACTTGGATGAAATTTTCACTATTCTTGGGAAATATGGTGTTTCTCTCTTGTGAAAATGTCTTTTCGTGATATCTCTTGAAGAATGAATGAATCTAATTAAGGCACACCTCTTGGAAGCTTGTTGTCTTGATCTCGAATGGTGATTTTCTTGGTGAAATTAGGGTTTTGATCTCTCTCTCTTGGAATTGGTAAGGAAAAATATGAATTGATAATTGTTTCTTGCTCTTTATTGGTTATGGATATTGGAAACCCTAGGAGGAGTATGTTGGATACACCCTCCATTAAGCTTCATCTAAATTGCTAAGGTTAAGAAGTTATTTTGCAAGGGTTGCTAGGAGGAATACGAGTGTGTATACCCTCTTATATTTACCCTAAGGTTGAATGGCATACCATAGGGAGTAAAAGGGATTACACCCATAGGGTATTTTTTGATATATCCATTCAATCCAAGACCCTATTCACCCAATTTTAAAGGCACTAATCTGAATATTTTTGCATTGGAGAAATAAAATAGTGCATTGGAAAATGTGAATTTTTTCCATATTAACTTTTTGCAAACTGGGTTTTCTTTCTTGTGCCTAGCACACCTCTAAGCCACTAGGACGTCCCCTATAAATGGGCATTGCTTGATTATGTTACAAAATTTCATATTCATCCATTAGTGCTGCAGAAACCCTAATCAAACTTCTTTAATAACTCTTAAATCAATCACTGAAAGTTGCTTAAAGTTTGCCCACATAAACTACTAGGCCTAGCACACTTTTTGGTAGAATTTGGGGAAGTTTTAGTGGATGATATTCTTTCTGTAATAAATTGTTTATTACACCCATAAGTATGCATAATATTTATGCAATTATCATTTTGTTACATCCTTCTTTCATTGCTAATGTCTAATACTATCTTACTTGGGTTGGCCTAGTTTTTTATAGTTTATCTCTTGCTCTTTCAACTAGACTTTTAGCAACTTGTTTTAAGAATTCATTATCATTATCATTACTAATATATACTGTTACTAAATTATGAAACTAGGGACAACAATATTAACTTTCTTTTCCACCATATACTTGGGCTTGTATCATTGTATTTTGTGTGTGTTGGGCAAGTACAATCAACATTTGCAAGGTCTACTGCTTCTTGAAAACTCTTGGATATCATCAAGACCTTAATAAATATGTTATCCACACATAGAAACTTGACCTATAGGGGCATTCATCCATACATCACGTTTTCCATCTCATTTCCCCCTAGGTTCACCTATATTCCCCCATTGAGGTGACCACTTCACCTCTAAAGTGATGGGAACACCTGCCTAAGGTGACAATGGGTAGGTTATTTCTTATTTGTCACCATTTGGTGGTTGGTTTGGGATTTTCCCAACCTACAACTTGTGCTATAACAAGTTGAATTTTATTTAAAGAAATGCTTTAATTAGAATTAGTGAATTAAATAATAGCCATTGATATCAAGTGAGGTGAAAATTAATGTCAATTTTCAATCACTTTGGATATTAGGGTTAGGTCATAACTCAAGATTATAAAATCAAGGCTAGGGTAAAGGAGAAAATACTTTCACACAGAGATAGAAAAGAAGGACTTTTACTTAAGTGCTTGAGTCATGAAGGACTATGACTTAAGAGGATCAATCTAGAGAGAAAATGAATTTTTATCAAGAGGGTTGGATCACGAAGGAATGTGATTCAAGAAGATATTGGATAGGTGGAGAAGGATTTTCATCTAGAGATTAGGTCAGGGAGAAGAGAGAACAAAGATAACCACAAGTGGGTTTCAACATATTGAAGCCACAACAACAAGATTGCACCATACATAGTTGTTGTATAGTCTTTGAGCATGTGTACATGGGTTTCAATGGAGACATGCACATATACATGGTTTGGATTAAGTAAAGGTATGTACATCTTGGGAAGTGTGAAAGTACAAGGTTGTCAAAAGTGCATGAGATTGTTAGGGTTTTCAAGTGTCGTTTGAGGTTTTTTGTATTTCTTTGTGGGCCAATTTCCCAGTAAGGGAACCCTTGTGAGATTTGAAGTTATTTGAATGATAATATTAATTGATGGGAATAATATTTTTTAGTATTGTGTTGAGATTTTGGTTTCCAATATTTATTTCACTATATATTTATTTGAGTTGAATATTCCGGTAAGTGTATTATGTTTTGTGAGCTGCTAATTTGATTTACAACAAGGAAATCACTAGATAACAAGATACCTAGGTTCCAGAGTAAGAGGATTTTAAAAAGGTATCAAATCATATTGATAAAATCAACATGGTATTAGAGAAATCGCTTTGAGAGGGACCCAATCTCAGGTTGCACAACGAGAGATCTATTAGATCTGAGTGACTAGGAGATAGATCTAGTTAGGATCTAGGGTTACAACAACAAATCTATTGAATCAAGAGTGTGGTGGTGGGTGTTTGAAAGAACAAGCATAGATCCACTATATTTTGTAGAAAATCTACCATATTTGTAGGAGATCTTAACAGACCTATAAAACAACAAGTAGAAATCAAAGGACAAATTTCTGGGAAACAATCGTACAGAGGTAAAACTTGGTTTTGCAGGAGTACAAAGTTGTACGTGGGTTGTAGTGGTAACCATCGCATAAATATGTGGGTTCCGGTAATAATATTTTCATACATACATGGGTTCCAGTAAGGAAAGTCATGTACATACATGGGTTCCAGTAAGGAAAGTTGCATACATACACGGGTTTCAGTAGGAAAAGGCATGTACATGATCATACAGGTTGTACATAGGTAGTTTCAACAGTGAAATTAATTGAGTGCTTGAGCCATGAAGGACCGTGACTCAAGAGGATATCAACAAGGGTGAAGAAGGAATTTCATCTAGAGATAAACTCAAGGGATAATATATATATTGGAGTCAGAGACTCATAGAGAGAGAAAACATTTTTTTGTCTCAAAGAGATCTCAAAAAGGGTGAAGAAGGAATTTCACCTAGAGATCTGATCAGTCCAAAGGAGGATGAGTCAACAAAATACATATTTGGTAGTAAGGACATATCTTTGTAGTAGAGAAGTAACAGGTACAACCACAAGAAGGTCTAGCAGAATGGAGCATAGTTATAGAGATGTATGCAATGAGCATATCGCTCAGGGTGCATGTGTATACGGGATACAATGCAGAAAGGCATGTACATACACGGGTTTCAGAAGGAAAAAATGCATACATATGTGGGTTTAGGTAGATAAAAGAGCATACATACATAGGCTATAGTGTGGATAGGCACATACAAGTCTGGAAAAGTTGCAGGTACAAGGTCATACAACAACAACATAGGTGATAGGTTGTAGGAGTTGGTTGTTTCTCAATGGAAAGATCATATGAAAGAAGAACATGAGATATTTAAAAGTATGATGGAGAGGGACTCAAGAGTTCATGTGGAGATTGGTGATGATGTCAATTATGCAATGAAGGGAGAGGGAACAATTTTGTTTTAGCTTTAGTCAGGAGGTTCGTTTGATGTACAAAATGTGTTGTATGTACCAGAACTGGAGAAGAACTTGATCTCAGTTTCAATTTTGTAGGACAAGGTTTTTTCCGTGACTTTTTAGAGAGGGAAAATACCCATATGTCCAAAGGGAAATAACCGTAACACACAAATAAAAATTAGTATCAAAGAGGCGAAGTTATACAGGTTGCAGTGAGAGCTTGTAGATGGATCCAAGGGTATATTGGATCATGGATCGATGCCAGTGACAAAGGATGAGGAGTGAGAGAATCCAAAGGGTGAGTAGTAGAAGGAAGAGTAGAGTTCATAGACTTCCAGTGTGAGTATTCTACCTTTAGATAGGAAGAGGGATTTATCCCCTTCTAGTTCTGTCAGGAGACCGAGTTGGTACAATATGAAATTGATGGATTCTAAAGAGAAGGAGGATCCTAGGATCACATTGAGGGAGAGAAATCCTTTGATGAAGTTTCCAAACTTTGTGGCATTGATATGTAACATCATTGATTCAAAGTCTTCCAATGTTTAGGAAGCAACAAATAAGCATGTTTGTAGGGATTCCATTGGGCAGGATGATGTGCAGGATATTGTGCCAGGGTCGGAGGGAGAACTAGTTCCATGTGGCTCTTTGAGAAGTACCTTCCTCACTAAGAGGGAGTTTTGATGTTTGTAACAACGAACAGGTACTTTCACATAGGTCTATGTGTTGATACATGTGGAATTTGTCCAAAGCCTTCTATCTTGAGACTTTACTTTAATTAAAGGAATTATTAAAGTAAAGTGATTTTATTAGTGAGTTGAGTTTTATTTAAATAAATGCTTTAATTAGTATTATTGAATTTCATTAAGATGAATGGTGAATAAATACAATGCAAATGACTTATGGTCTTCCATAACTGAAGACACTTTCTATCACCTACAACTCTTCATATGTACATTACTGTTACAAAATGAAATCCCAAGGATTACATGTACAACATTCCCCCCCTTAATCTGAAGGGGTGTGTGTGAGTCCAAGCATCATTATGAACTTCTCAAAATTTTCTCTTCCAAACGCTTTGGTGAAGATGTTCACAATTTGTTCATTTGTGGAACAATGTCTCAAGTGAATAGTCTTGGCCTCTACATGATATTGAATTAGGTGATACTTTGTGTTGATATGATTAGTTCGATCATGGAATATGGGATTCTTGGACAACTTGATTGCATACGTATTGTCAATTAGAAGAGGATTAGAATTCATTTGTTTCTCCTACAAATCTTCAAGTATTTTCTTGAGCCACACAATCTCATTCGTTGCTTATGTAACTTCCAAATTTTCTGCCTCTGTTGTGGAATGCTAGAACATATTGTTTTCCTGATATCGAGGGGACAACTGCTGACCCGAGACTCATGAGATATCCTGAATTTGATACTCCATTTTACTTATCCAAAACAAAATTTGAATTATAATATCTGATCAGGTTGAAGTCATCTACCTTAGATTACCCGAGTCCAAAATCTTGAGTTCCTTTCAATTATTTTAGAGCTCTTTTTGCAGCATATCAATGTCCTTCACAAGGATTTTGCATGAACCCATAAAGAATCTCAATAAAAAATGAAATGTATGGTCTTATGGTAGTAAGATAGATAAGACTTCCCACAAGTTGTCTATACGTAGTTGTATCCTCAAATTTATTCCCTTCTTTTGATGTGAGTTTCAAATTTTATTCCATTGGAGTAGAAACAAGATTGCACACAACCATGCCAAAATTGTTCAATAGTTCTCCAATGTACTTCTTCTGATAGATGAATATGTACCTTGGATTTTGAATCATCTCAATTCCCAAATAGTAGTGAAGATTTTCCAAATTTGTCATCTCGAAGCCTTTCTTCAACTCTTTATTTATAGATGCAATGTAGCTCTCATTGTTCCATATTATCAATATATCATCTATGTATATGACAATATATACAACAATTTTTCAAATTTCTTGACAAACAAACTTGCATCGTTAAGATTGAAATGTTTGAAATTCAATTTTAGAAGATGCTCAATTAACTTTTCATACCATTCTCGTGGTGCTTGTTTCAAGCAATATAAGGATTTGATGAGCTTGCATACCTTATTTTCTTGGTGAGACATGAACACATTTTATTTCAAGTCTCCATTCAAGAAATAATTCTTCACATCCATTTGATGATTTTTCCATCCATTTTCTACTGCTGTGGAAAATAGAGTGCAGATGGTAGCCCATTTTGTTGTGGGGAAAAAAGTATCCTCATAATCAACACCTTATTTATGTGTAATTCCTTTTGCCACAAGACTTTCTTTGTGCTTTTCAAGTGAGACATCTAATTTATACTTGTTCTTAAATACCCACTTGTAGCCAGTCGGTTTGGTTCCAAATGCAGGATCCACCAAATCCGAGGTCCCAATCTTGATGAGAATCATATTCCTTCTGCATGGCTTCTTTCCATTCATCATGAGAAACAACATATTTAAAGGAAGTCGATTCAAGGTTAGTAGACAAATTCAACTCACAATCATATGAAACATACATGTCATCTACATCATCCGAGTTTGAATTATCTACATTACCTCCATCTTGTCTTGAGGACATTTTGGTTCTTGTCTTTCTGACCTCATCAGGATGAACACTTTCAAGTGTTTTTGTGAGCCATTTTTTATCCAAAAAGAATCCAGAGAAGGAAAAGAACAACTTACAACTCACAGAGGAAAATTAGAATGCTCAGAATGGCTTCAACAGATAGAGAAAGGGAAAAAATTCAAAGTTCCCAAAACTCAATGAAAATGGCATGATCGTGAAGAGCACATCACAATATTTATAACGAAGCAAACGACTCGTCAAACAGAGTTACAATTTGAAAGATATTCATGATCAAAGTTGTGGTCAAACCGGGCAAGTCAAGAGGGCCACATCATCATCCGTATTGCTGACGTCAACATGACATCATCAACTGACATGGCAGGGTGACGATTGTTGATGTCAGAATGCCATGTGGCAGTACCAGATGCTGCCATGTGTCACCCACCAATGGGATTTTTAGGGGTCCATGTGGACCAGTAGAAAAGTGCCACGTGACACCCCCAAGCGATGCCACATGGTACCACCCAGAAAGTGCCACATGTCAGGTATGGATTGACAAGACAACAATGTCAACAAATAGGTGGAATAATCAGCAGGTGCCATGTGGCACAATCAGCTGGCAATACCTGGCACTCATGAAACGTCCAATAACAACCCGTGAACGGATTTCGAAAATAAAGATTGGTGGGTCTGCCAAATATGGTGGACCATGCCAATTTTAACAACAATTTAGAAGGACTTCTAGTGACTTCGCTAAAGTCAGCGGGGGTCAAATATATTTCAAATATATATATACAACCAACATGCCAAAAACGAAGTCCATGGGATTCGACCCAGAACCTCTGTCGATGCCCAAGCCTTAACAAATCCACCCACAACCAATGCGCGACAGGTACCACTTGGTACATCCACCCATGTTTATTACTTAAAAGGTGCAATCCACCCAGATTTGAAAGAGAGGCGTGGAACGTATGACTTGTGGGCATGTATTTATAGGTGGTATAGTCATCATTGCAGGTTGTAGAGGGCACGAAAACCGAGACAAAATTCTTCTTGGACTTGGGAGTTCCATAGTCGGATCGAAGCGTGGAGATAATAATTTTTGGGTAATTTGACGCTGCGAATTCAATAGTGATGTATGTTTTCTAATCTGAGCATTATTTCTACAGCTTGATTTCATAATGATGTACATTTATGTATTTGCCAAATTCTTTTGCTGAGTTAGTGAAAGGGCCCGCCCATTTGAGAGAAGGACCCGGAGACGTAGTCCACCAAGGAAAAACTCCATTATCAAGTTTTTGTGTTCATATCTGAGTCTTATGTCTCTTCATTTTGAGTTTTCCCTTCTTTAATGGTGCACTTTAATTTATGCTCATTTAATGCAATTCTTTATAAGTCACGATGAAAAGATCCTGGATCATGTTGGTATCAAAGTAGTCATCTTTGACTTGAATTGTTGAGTGTGAATTCTTACTAGGGTCAAGCATAAGTAGGGTGAAGGAACTCTAAATACGTTCAATCCCAAAGTTGACCGTGTATCTAGAAGGAAGAAAATGGCAGAAGAGGACAAGCATGATGACCAGGAGAAAAAAATTCACATGGTCTTTTATCGCATGTCAGAAATGGTCAAATGCATGTATGTAGATTACGAGAAGAGGATGTAGAAGAAATGGAAGAAAAAGGAAGCACATGAATATGATGATGCTTCAGTAAACCAAGGGGCTGGAGGAGATCCTCCTGAGCCTCCGTCTTCACCTTTGATTTCTAGTTCTTCTTCCTCTAAGCATTCTCATCATTCTCATCATTCTAGCCATAAAGCCTCTTTTAAGAAACCATTATTAAAGCTTGATGTAAAATTTTCTTTACCTATGTTTAATGGAGATGATAATCCTGAAAAGCTAGATAATTGGATCCTATAGATTGAAGTGTATTGTCGTGTCCAACATATTGATGAAGAGGAGGTTAAAGTGAAACTGTCTTCTCTTTGGTTGAAAGGCATCGCTCTCGTATGGTGGGAGGCCAAGATTCAGAACATAAGTAAGTGTGGTAATCTTCTTTCCTCATGGTTGGAATTTAAATCAGCGATAAGGAAGCAATTTTATCCATTAGGGTATTTACATAAAGCAATGATGGAATGGAAAACTTTAAGGCAAAGTAAAGGTCAAATAGTCCAAAGTTTCACATAGGAATTTAGGAAGAAATCACTTGCACTAAACATTCCTTTAGATTCATATGAAATATTAATGAAGTATATTGGCGCACTTCATAGTTATATTAGTCATACTTTACTATTTTTTAACCCCACCAGTCTTGATGAATTTTGTGTGCAAGCCACTCACTTTGAAAGCAGGGGTAAGAATGGACAAGAGGAAAATCCATTCAAGCACTCTAAAAACCATTTCAACAAAAAAGGAAATGGGAAGGACAAGAGGACAACTACAACAAAGAAGGAAGAAGGAAAACCCTCTTGCAACCATTGCGAGAAAACTTGTCATGATAGCGAACATTGTTGGAAACTACATCCAGAGTTAAGGCCAAAGCATTTTGGATGCAAGGTGTTGAAGGTGAATCCCCCTGCGTACAATTGGATTCCCTGTTGGCCTCTAGACTCCTAAGGCCAAGACAGAAAAGTGCTTAACATGGACACTGACTTCCTTTTAGATCTAATGGAACTAATAAATGAAATAGAAGGAGAAAGATATGTACCTTGTTAGCGACGTTTGTCCTTGCAAAGTCCTGGCTGAGCTTCGATCCTGAGCTTCCTGATAGATCCTATAGGACAAACAAAGGTACAAAAGAATTCCTACTCTACTGAGATTAGCTCAAACATATATCCATCTATGACAGACAAACTCATATGGAACAAGCATAAGTTTGAAAGAAACAGGCCAAGCATTGATTATATTAGTGAGAACAAGTAAAAGTACTTACAATCCTTTGAATGAAGGTGCAACAACTTCTTCCAGTTCTCCTTGTCCAACCCCTTTTCTCAAGTAATCTCCACTAATTTCTTTGATGGAATCTCACTTATGAGATCATAAGTTTGATGTAATTCTCAATCTCCATTGTTTTCTGTCAATACCACTTATAGGATCATAAGTTTGGTATCAATCTCTAGTTTCTTCTTCCCTTTCACCATGAGAAGGCCTCCTTATATAAACTTGGAGAGGTCCAACCACTTGAGAGATATTTGGGATGATTTGAGTATTACTCTCCTTCATTTGAGTATCTCCCCTAAGATCATGCCTTGACCATCTATTTGAATCCAACTACCTTCAGGAATTGAGGGATTCCTCCTTGATTTGCCTCAACAAACCCAGAATTTTCCAAAAAAAGGGTAGTGCTCCCCCAAAAGGGTGCACAGGGTGCTCAAGCACTCCCCCAAAAAGGCTCAGGGAGCACCAACACTCCCTGACAATGGGTAGGGGAGCGCTCCTCTCCAAAATTCAGTTTTTGAGTGTTTTTTCCATGGCAAAAGGTTTGTACTCCCTATCAAGTAGTTTCTCTTCTTCAAAACTAGTCTTTGGGGTGTCTTAAGTGTATTTGTGATGTTGTTAGAGGTACGACATAGGCAAGATGGAAGTATACTGTTTGTGACACTTGCAACACTTGTAGTTAATATTCGACACTTGCAGACAAGATGCAACACTTACAACACTTGTAATGATGACACCTGCGACATTATCAAAGTGAGTAAACTTGAGGTGTAACAGATTGCCCCCCAAAGTATGAAGTTAGAAGACGATGATGACTGAAGTACTTTGTAGAATTTTTCAAGCAAGGTTATGGATGTAGAGAAACCATAAAAAGATGCACACAACCATCAAACAAATATTATGACATGTTTCAAAACCCAAGGTAGGCATACCTATGCTTGAGTGATAAAGACTTTTTAGGTATGGACGCCATAAAATACACTGTGAATCCATAATTATATTGACAAAATGGTATATCCATTGCAGATACAATGTGGATCTATACTCCTATGGCCTGAACTGATCGTAGCCACAAAGAATACACAATGGATCTACGAGATGACAAGACATAGACACGACCAATACAAAGTGGATCTATGTAACAATATATGTGTCATAGTTCAAAATAACTCCTTCGAAACCTGGGCAAAGTATACATAAGAGTGAAAAATCAACCCAGGTTCTTCTTACCGATCCCGATGTAGTATGAATCTAACCATGTGAATAGATGTCCTGATGTCAAACATGGTAGAAACCACTTGATTACCAGTCAATGATGTAAACCGTTAACAAGCACGAGGGAGATCACCATTGATGTCAATGATTCCCAAGGTACGCTAGTACATTCCAACGAATGCGAATGAATGAGATGAATTCGAACATCCATGGAATCATCCGATCAAAGGTCAATGATGTAAACCCACTATCAGACACGAGGAGGCCTTCCATTGAGGCATGTAGGTCCCAAGGTACTAACTGGTTTCTAAGTCTAGTTCTTGGATAATGTGTTGAAGTTGACAGGAATAGACTCGTCGAAGGAGGGCCTTGATGTATCCCCCATCAATGACACGAAACTAACACAGAGATGTAGTTGGTAGATCAAATGAACATGGACTGAAACAGGTATTGAAACAAGATATTTTTGATGGATGACTCTCAAGGAAGATACTTCCCTTGAACACTGAGGCACAACAACAAAAACTTGACATGGACCAAAACATGATAATGCAGTGGATACGGTGACTTTTGTCAGGTGACCCAAAGGAGTAAAAGAAACTCAGAGGATTGGCTCAGTGCAGAGGTTCAGTGGATTAAAATGCATGCAAAGACAAAGTGTCGTGTTCAAGGGCGACCGTAAGAGCTATTGGTAGTGTTTTCAAAAAATTGCTCAGCTTGCTTCTTTCAATTTCCCCCCCATCCAGATAGATGAGTACCTCTTTTTAATTTAATGAGATCAAGGAGGGTAACACATACTCAATATGAATCACCTTTGGTAAGTCCCTCTTCCTTTGTTTAATGAATTGACAGAAGCAAGGGCTTTATCCCATATGGGCCCTTCAATGTATGATTGTTTAACGAGTTCGGAGAAGGTAAACTTGGTGGTTTTTCATATTTAGAGAGTCTGGGAAAAACTTAAAGACGACTCCAATGTTTTCCTTTTTCGTAATGTTAGTCTCGCGAGGTTGAAAAAGAGATAAATTATCACTCGAAAGGCGCCCTTTCAAACCTTTTAACGAGTGGGAAAGGAAGCAAGATTACTCGACAATATTTTCATGTTTAGAGAGTATGAAAAGAGCTTAAAGATGACTCCAAGGGGTTCCTTTTTTGTATATCCATGCGAGTCCGAAAAATTGATAAAAGTCTACTCGGTTATATTCTCATGTTTTTCCGAGCACGAGAAAGAACAAAGACTAAGCTTGGTATGCCCCCAGCTTGAAAGATAGTGGCTTAACTCCAGAATGATCATCAAAGGCTGGAGACATGCCCTCCAAGCTTCAATTCATTCACCAACTTTGAGGTTGTCACCAATTTCTATACTATATGGAGAAAAATGATACAGGTGGATGAAATGAAGGTTTAAATATGAGAGCTAACGAAAGACTCGGCTCGACATCTATGAGATCTGGCGAAAGACTTGACCTGACAAGAGAGGTGACTGTTTCATTTTTTTAACGAGATTGAAACAAGAAAAGAACTATGCTCAGGGCTTCGGGTTCAATCCCCAGATTGTTATTTCATTTTTTAACAAGCTTGCTACAGAGAGGAAAACTATGCTCAAAGCTTCTGTTTCATTTTTTTAATGAGCTTTCCACAGAGAAGAAACGTGACCTCTTTTCATTTTTTAACGAGCTTTCCACAGAGAGAAAAACTATTCTCGTGGAATCTTCTTGATCATGGATTCCAAGAGAATAATGCTCTATAAGGACACCACGTCAAGGGATAAAACTCAGTCATGGCTTCCAAAAGATCTTCACTGGATGGAAGAAAATCACTCTGGAAGGAACACATTTCGAGGGTCGCGATAGGGGTAAGGATATCAGGCTCCAATAGCCCCATCAAAGAGATCACCATGTCAAATACCAGATCCAAATCATCAGGAGTCGAAGTCATGGGAGACAATGCCACATAACTAACATGTGGCGGAGGCGATACTATCTGCATATAAGAACCATTTAGGGAGGTAATCCAATCAGGACTAATGAATGAAAATTGATCAATAGTCACAATTCTTCCATCATGAGGGAAATATATCACACAAAAAAGAGTGGACACAATAGCTTTCATGGAATAGAAATAATCCTGCCCAAGGAGTAAAGCGAAATCCAAGGGGTCTCGGACTACCATGACATCAATAAAGGCAATTTTCCCTCCCAAAGTTATTGGAAACTGAAGAAGGGTCCCTAAAGGTTGACTAGTTCTTCTGTTAAAAGCTAACAGATTTTGTGTAACCGGTGCAAGTTGGGGAAAACCCAAAGCATGCCAAGCAACAGAGGACAAAATACTAACAGATTCACCCTCATCTATCGGTGTTTGAGGAATGTCCCGACCAAAAACCTGTACTGTAATCTGGAAAGGAATGTGAGAGGGAAGACGAGGTCTTGTTAGCGCACCCCAATAAAAAAGGATGGCCTCATTACTTAGAGGTGGTTTCTCGGGAGAATGAGGAATTCCCCCCATCATGGTAGATTCTGTATCAATGAGAAAAATGTGGGAAGTATTAGGTTTACTCTCTAGAGGGAGAGTAGGATCGATCGATGATGGGATCAAATCGATCACGTTGACACTCTTAAGAGGAAGCGTAGGATTGGCCGATAATGTAATCAGAGAAATCACTTTGGAACTCTTCAGATGAAGGGTGGGACTGACTAAAGAAGGGACTGGATCAACCACTTTGGCACTCATCAAAGGAGGAGTGGGATCGACTGATGACAAAACCAGATTGACAACTTGGGTTTCATTCTCTAAGGGGAGAATGGGGTTGACAGGTGGAAACAGATTGACCGCTTTGGTGTCACTCTCTAATGGGAGAGTGGGGTCGAACGAGGATGAAAATGGATTGACTACTTGGGTTACACTCTTTTGATGAAGAGTAGGGCTAATTGATGATGGAACCAGATCAACTACTTTGGTGAGTGGTTCAACCGAGGAGGAAACTAGATTGACCACCTGATCAACCGAAATGACCGGGGATGGAACCAGATTGACTAGTCCATCAACTAATGATGGTTTGGGGGAAAAATTACAATAACCTTCTGGAAGTTGAATTTTTTCCAAAAGAGAAGAAGCCTTGTCCATACGAGGACAAAGGTGAGAATAATGATCACCTTTGCATAACATGTAAGGGAATTTGACAGTTGTCTTGTTCTTACCAACCTTAACATCACTAGTTGATGGGGTATCACTGGCATGTCCAGTAGAGGCCAATGACATGGAGGACCACATTTCTAAGACCTTGGGAATACCAGGGAAATCCCTCAGAAAGTGGTCACCCTTACAAAGATTGCAAGGGAATTTGGGTTTCAGATTCTTTATTTTAATCTTGTTGACCTCATCAACACTCCCAGTACTATTCATATTAGCTAGTTGGTTGGATCCAACATCTGATGTCATTGGGGCCTTGGTCCTTTTTGAGCTCTTCTTCTTCTTCTTCTGTTTTCGTTTCTTCTTCTTCTGATCAACTTGGCTACTTGCTTTAGAGATTTCACTAGGCGAAGAAGGAGAAATAGAAGGAGACTTAATGGGAAAAGAAGGTGAAAAGTCGATGTGAGGTTGATGTGTGGGTGGTCTACTGACATCTAAAGTATTATCTACATTTGAAATATTGGTAGGATTCGAGATCACCGAAGTGGGGAACAACCAAATCGGTAATCAGATGGTGAGTTCGGGAAGACTCAGTGTGGCAATGTACGGAGGACCAAAGTTTCCAAAATAAGGAAAGGTATAAGGTTCCCCAGGAGAAGGGGTTCCTCCATTGGTACTCTCAGAATTTGATGCCATTAACACTAACTTGACCTAAGATCCACTAAGTAACACAACCAACACACGCTATGAATTTGAGAAGCAAACAATCAAACAAAACCTTCTCACAATGAAACCACTAGTTGGTGATGAAATCCAACGTCACAAGATCAAAATAGGAAGAGGCGAGGCTAGAGTGGGTGCATCAATTATGTTGGCAACCTGCTTAATGGACTTACGCCTTGGTGCAAGCTTCCGCACAATAATTATGGATTTACCCTCCAAGGAGCGCGAGTGAGTCTGACCAACATCTGTTCCAGGTACAGTGAGACTTCCCTTCACTGTCACCTTGTGTGAGACCCTAAAGATTATGGCTACTAAGGTCACCAACTTGTAGTCAACCCCTGGGAAGGTACAATCGACAGTCCGATCCGAATGTATGGGTAGGATGACAAGTCCGAAATCAACTCAAGAGTCTCCCACACATAATCGTGGGTATACCCTCAATGATTGTCTAATTAAGGGAAGGAGAAGCATTTTCCTTTCACTATCAAACACTAAGATGAAATGAACTCATGCAATAGTCCTCAATAAGGAATCCAATGCAATGCTAAAATGTTTATATGTGACTGATAACCAGTAGATGTAAATCTTCCTATGCTAATCAAATTTCAAGAGTTGTGAGATTTAAGCCATCTGGAAGAAAACTTCACATAAACCAAAAGACACCCTTATTGTGATCAAACAAGAAATAGAAAGCCAAAAACTCAAAATGAAGGAGAAAGATCTTGGACAAGATGAATCAAATATTAGAAAGAAAAGTACAAAAGACCTTTGAAACCCCTTACAAAGTTTTCACTCATTCAGATAAATGAGAAGAAAACGACAAATTGACTCCAAATCGTGAAGGACAAATTGCAAAGTAAGGACAAATGTAAAAAAATCCAAACAAAAGAGGATGAATTCTTAGAAATAAGGGTGTTTGAAAGCCAATATCAATATGGACTGAGAGTATAGGGCCTTGAGCAAAAGCCAAAACCAAGAAAAAACTTCAGAAGATGAAAATTTTGGAGAATTTCTCACAAAAATGGGGTAGCGCTCTGGTGTAAGGGGTACCGGAGCATTCCAATGCTCTGTGTAAGGCTAAAGGGGAGTGCTAGCACTCTGAAAACAACAGGAGGGGAGCGCTTTGCTCCAAAAACTTAGAAAAAAAGCCCAGAAACTCAAAAAATCGAGGAAATTCAGTCAATCAGGGTGATCATGATGACATAAAGAGGCAATCAAACAAATATAAGAATCAACATGAAAATATGGATAATATCAAATCAGTGGGAAAATGGCCAAAACAAGATCTGGGAATGGAAACAAAAATCAGAGTATCCTTCCCAGTGGAGTCGCCAATTTCTGTTGAAGGTGAATCCCCCTGCAGACAAGTGGATTACCTCTGGGCCTCTAGACTCCTAAGGCCAAGACATAAAAGTTCTTAACATGGACATTGACTTCCTTTTAGATCTAATCAAGCTAATAAATGAAAGAGAAGGAGAAATATATGTACCTTGTTAGCGACGTTTGTCATTGCAAAGTCCTGGCTGAGCTTCGATCCTGAGTTCCCTGATAGATCCTGTAGGATAAACAAAGGTACAAAATACTTCCTACTCTACCGAGATCATCTCAAACATAGATCCATCTACTGCAGACAAACTCTTATGGAACAAGCATAAGTTTGAAAGAAACAGACCAAGCATTTATTATATTAATGAGAACAAGTAAAAGTACTTACAATCCTTTGAATGAAGGTGCAACAGCTTCTTCCAGTTCTCCTTGTCCAACCCCTTTGCTCAAGTAATATCCACTGATTTTTTTTATGGCATCTCACTCATGATACCACAAGTTTGATGTAATTATCAATCTCCATTGTTTTCTGTCAATACCACTTATAGGATCATAAGTTTGGTATCAATCTATAGTTTCTTCCTCCCTTTCACCATGAGAAGGCCTCCTTATATAACCTTGGAGAGGTCCAACCAATTGAGAGATATTTGGGATGAGTTGAGGATTCCTCTCCTTTAGTTGAGGATCTCCCCTAAGATCATGCCTTGACCATCTATTCAAATCCAACTACCTTTAGGAATTGAGGGATTCCTCCCTGATTTGCCTCAACAAACCCAAAATTTGCCAAAAATATGGTAGCGCTCCCCCAAAAGGATGCACAGGATGCTCAAGCACTCCCCCAAAAGGGCTTAGGGAGTGCCATCACTCCCTAACAGTGGGTAGGGGAGCGCTCCTCTCCAAAATTCAGTTTTTGAGTGTTTTTTCCATGGCAAAAGGTTTGTACTCCCTGTCAAGTGATTTCTCTTCTTCAAAACTAGTCTTTGGAGTGTCTTAAGTGTCTTTGTGATGTCGTTAGAGGAACAACATAGGAAATATGGAAGTATACTATTTGTGACACTTGAAACACTTGTAGTTAAGATGCGACACTTGTGGACAAGATGCGACACTTACAACACTTGTAATGACGACACTTGTGACACTATCAAAGTGACTAATTTTGAGGTGTAACCCAAGGAGAAGCCAAAGACCATTGCTACAATGCAACATGATCTTGGTTATGATTCAGGTGATGAAGAAAAGATCGCGACAATTGGGATGCAAGGTAAAGATTCCTTTTATGCATGTTAAATTTATTTAAATGAATCACATGATGATGATAAAAGGAATATTGCACTATTTCACATAAGAGTTGTATCGAAACATACAAATATAGACACATTATTTGATCTGGGTTCCCAGGTCAATTTAATGTCAGAGACACTTGTTAAGAAATTGGAATTAACCACAAGACCTCGCCATAAACCTTATCCTCTCGGTTGGGTATCTGATAAAACAAAGTTAAATGTCACTAAGCAGTGTAGGTTGAGGTTTGCTATTGCTTCTAATATGATAGATGAAGTGGATCTAGATGTGGTTCCTTTGGATGTCTGTGGTATTGTATTGGGGAGTCCCTATCTGTATGATAGAAAGGATATTTTCTTTCGAAAGGAAAACAAATACCATCTTACAAAATATGGAGTGGAATACATAATTATGGCTCACAACATAAAGGACAAATAAACTCTTGTTAGTTGAGGCCAAGTAAAAAGAGTCATAAACACTAACAATAATCTTGTACTCACGGTTGTAAAAGGGGAATTCCAATATAAGTCTGATGTTGTTAATGCTCTTGATCCTTTAGATAAGAATGAATTTCTTGAGATGATACAGGTCTTTCAGTGGGAAGGAATTCAACATAATACCTTAGACACTTTAAAGATTGACATTGCGCCAATGCTCGCTTTACCTATCCTTCAGCAACCATGCAAGTTTGAGACCAGTGCTAGTACCAATTTCATAAGGACAAACATTCTTTTTATATATCCTACTGTTACATATATTATTTTGAAGAATGTTTCCTTAGCTCATATCAATAATGATGGATGGTATACTATTGATGAAATCTTCAAATATGTATGTGGGGTCTTCCAGGGTTTGTAGGTGAATAATTTTTGTTTGCAGGACAACTTACTTCGCCATTTTAGTAAACCTCACTTTCCTTCCTAAAGGGAAGTGCATGTAACTAAAGAAGCTTCTGTTTAATTTGTACTTGGGAATTTGGGAATTATAATTTATTTACAGGGATGGCATTTTCCTCAAAGGAAAATATTTGTAACCACTATTGTAAAGGAATGTGTGTTGTAATTTTGTAAGCCCACTATTGAAAGGCCATGGCTATACATACCACTTCCTATTTCCTCTTATCCTTGGGAAAGTTTTTTAGTGGATTTTGTAAGGGGATTTCCCATGTCTAGTATGATTCATGTCTACTTAGGTGTAGCAGTGGATAGGTTGTGTGACAAGCATGCTTCTCTTTTGTTATCCCAGTATGGAAGGGTCCATTTCAGGTTTTCCACGTTCCTTATCTCTGGTCGAGAGTCTCTATTGTTATGAGAATATTGGTAAAATTTGTGGAAGCTCATGGACACCATGATGGGGAGGAGAATCGCTTTCCATCCACGGGCCGACAGACATACAAAGATGGTAAATAATATAGTGGTCCAGTTGCTTCAAGGATATTGCAACCAACATCCTAAGTCATGGGATGATCAGTTACTGAATGCCCAACCCATGTATAATCAAGTCATGTATTATTTCACTCAAGATTCACCAGTTGATACTTGTATTGGGTATTCACCTAAGATCCCCTTGGACTTGCTATATTAGAAAGATGTTAGGGAGAGAGATGCATCCTGCAAGTTCGTTCAGAGGATTCAGCAGGTCAACCAAATAGTCAAGTTTAAAATGGAAGAATATGTCATCCTATATCAAAGACCGAGGACTTCACACATGAAGGACATTAATTATCTTAGAGTATGCCTAAAGGGTACAGAGTCCAACAAGGCATGACAGATCGAGAAGGAAAGAGTGAGGGAACTCTTCCCTCACTTACCAGTTGATTGATGAAAGATTTTGGTGGTCCAAAAATCTCTCAGTGGGAAGGCGTGATCCAAAAAGGATCCAAATAAGGAAAAGAACAACTCATAACTCACATAGGCAACTCAAAATGCTCATATTGGATTCAATAGACAGAGAAATGACAAAGATTCAAATTTCACAAAACTTAGTGAAAACATCATGATCATGAAGAGCTCGTCGCAATATTTCTAACGACGCAAACGACTCGTCAAACGAAGTTACGGTTTGAAAGATATTCACAGTCAAAGTTGCGGTCAAACATAGCAAGTCAGCAGGGCCACATCATCATCTGTACTACTGACATCAACATCTGACATGGCAGGGTGACATCAACATGATGATTGATGATGTCATCATGCCAAATGGCAGCACCAAAGGCTGCCACATGTCACCCGCCAATGGGATTTTCAGAGGTCCATGTGGACCAATAGAAAATTGCCATGTGGCACCCCCAGGTGATGCCACGTGGAACCACCCAAGAAGCACCACATGTCAGGTATAGATTGACAATATGGTGACGTCAAAAAACAGGTGGACTAATCAGCAAGCACCACATGGCCCAATCAACGGGCGACACCTTGCACTCCTGAAATGTACAATAACAACCCGTGAACGGATTTAGAAAATAAAAGATTGGCGGGTCTGCTAAATCTGGTGGACCATGCCAATTTTAACATCAAGTTGGAAGGACTTCTAGAGAATTATTTAAAGTTAGCGGGGGTCAAATATATTGCAAATATATATATACAACCAACATGCCAAAAACAAAGTCTGTGGGATTCGACCCCGTAACCTCCGTCGATGCCCAAGCCTTAACAAATCCGCCCACAACCAATGTGCCATGGGTACCGCTTGGTACATACGCCCATGTTTATTACTTAAAAGGTGAAATCCACCCAGATTCGAAAGAGAGGCACAGATCGTACAACCTGTGGGCATGGATTTCGAGGTGATACAGTCATCATTGTAGGTTGCAGAGGGCATGAAAATCGAGACAAAATTATTCTTGGACTTGGGAGTGCCAGAGTCGAATCGGAGTGTGGATACAAAGTGAATTCAATAGTGATTTCTATTTTATGATCTGAGCATTATTATTGTAGCTTGATTTTAGAATGATGTACATTTATGTATTTTCCAAATTCATTTGCTGAGTTAATGAAAGAGCCTACCCATTTGAGAGCAGGACCCGGAGATGTAGTCCACCATGGAAAAACTCCATTATCAAGTTTTTTTGTTCATATCTAATTCCCTTGTTTCTTCATTTTGAGTTTTCTCTTCTTTAATGGTGCACTTTAATTTATGCTCATTTAATGCAATTCTTTATAAGTCATGATGAAAAGATCCTGGATTAATTTTGGTGGACCTTTTTGAGATGGTCCAGGTTTCTCAGCTAATTGAGATGGTGTTGAGTTCTCATCAAGCCTTAACTTTTCAATCCTCTTGATCACATCATCCAAATGAGCTTCGGGTTCTTATGAAGTGGCAATAACTTCTTCATGAGGGGAAAATGGTGTTTGAAAAGGAGATTCCAAAGATTGAACTAAGATAGGGATCCCCCCTTCATGATGTGGAATCACATCATCAAATTCATGATATGTCTTTACACGAGTGAATATATCTAGATGATCAAGCTACCTCTCAACAATTTCATCTTTCTTGGAGGATTCAATAAATATTACATCTATGGAAAGGATGAATTTCTTGTTTGTCTCATCGTAAAGATGATACCCCTTGGTGGTATTTGAATACCCCAAGAATATGCACTTTCGACTCCTTGCATCAAGATTAATTCTTTTCTCCTTAGGAATCAAGGCATAACAGGTGGAACCAAAGATCCCGAGATGCCTCACCGAAGGAATGAAACCATACCACATTTAATATGCAGTCTTGCTTTTAAGAGCATGAGATGGATACATGTTTTTGACATAAAATGCACATAGAACTGTATCAACCCAAAACATCAATTAAACATTCTTGAAAAACATCATGGAATGAACCATATTTAGGAGTGTCATGTTCATTCATTCAACCACACCATTCTATTGGGTATTGTATGGAACTGTGGTTTGATGTTTGATCCCATGTTGGCGAAGGTAGATTTAAAATTCATTAGAAGTATATTCTCTTCCATTATCAGTGCAAAGAGAACCAATATGAGATTGAGCTTCATTTTGAATCCATACATGAAATTTTTTAAAAGTTTCAAAATCTTGTGCTTTATCATTCAACAAATATACCCAACACATCCTAGTGTATTCATCAATAAAATTCATGATATATTTGTTTCCATTTGTAGAAGGAACATGCATAGGGCCACACATATTAGAATGAATCAATTCAAATTTATTACATGCTCTAGAAGTAGATTCATGAAAGGGTTGCTTGTTGTGTTTTCCAAGGATACAAGCATCACATTGCTTCAATTTCCTAGGAATAGTAGGAAAACCAAAAACACCATTATTTCTCAACAAACAAAGAATGTCATAATTAATATGGTCAAATATAGCATGCCACAAAAGACTAGATGGAATTATACCCGAGTCATGATGAGAGGGGTATGAAACAATGTGTGTATGGGAAGATGTCCCATTCAACTTCAACAATTTTCCATCTTCCACTCCGGTCATGACAACCACGTTGTCAGAATCCTTCCTTATTTAAAATTTACCACCGAACATATGAACAAAGTGGCGTTTCTATCTGATGTGCATAAGGGACAACAAGTTTCTTTCCATATTAGGAACATAGATTACATTGTGTAGAAGAAAATATAGGAGTCCAAACATATTAATCCTGATGGTGCCCATTCTCGAAGGCTTGAGACTCGATCTATCTGCAATATATACTACGACATCTACATTGTCATCAAAGTCTTCAAAGAAGTCTCTTTGAAATTTCATGTGGAAGGTTGGGCCTATGTCAAGAAGCCATGCATATCCCCAATAATAAAATGAAGTGTTAATAATTATTTAGTTACTCCTAAATACCAATGATTAAAAACGTAATGAGAAGGTGCTTTACCTTTCACTTGTTCTGAATTTATATCTCTATCTTCTTTCTGACTCTGTCTTTCTTCTTTGATCTTCTTCAATGGTACTCTACATTCACTAGCTTCATGTGACCCATTCATTCTACAATAGGTACAATGAATATCATATCTTTGATGAAGATTATGCCAACCCCCTTTGCCTCTCAACTTCTTCTTTCCACACCCTTTCATTTCTTACTTGACATATGAAAGAAATAAATCTTGGTCGTTATAGGTAGCTATATTTGATCTCGTTACTCGTTGGTCTGGTGGTTGATGATTACAATTTCATAGAATTCAAATATGCACACATTTAAGGTCTTGCATTAGAGTGCACCCATGTTTGAAAACAAGGCCTCTTTTTTTCAAATTATAAGGAATTTTAGTAAAACCTGCTAAACCTCTTTCTCAACATATTCAAAAATACGAGCCCATAACCGATTCTCTATTTAAATCGCGAACCTTCTTTTTATTTTAGAGTTTCATCTTTGATTATAGACAAACTACAATATGTGAAAAATGTACTTATTTAAAGTCAAATAGAATGATCCTTGATCAAATGAGATTTTCAAAACTCCTTGTGTTGATTCACCGCAAACAAGCAGAGTGGGATAAGCTGATTTGTAGAAGGATATTATTCTTATTCATTCTCTCCTCTAGTGAAGGATCAAATACTCGTGTTAAATTTCACATACATAATCTGAGCATGAGAAGACTAGAATCATATGGTTACTAGGATATACTAGCGAATGGGTGAAGACGTGTTAGGTTTCATAGACTTGCTAGAAAGAGAAAGAGTGCGCTTGCTAGGTTTTATGAAATTGGTGTGCTTAAGCACGTAAGGATGAAATGTTAGGCTTGAGGCTAAAACATATGATGGAATGTGAGGCTTAGGTCGACGATGGGTAGCGTGTGTTTTGAGGTCAAGGGTGTGTATTAAAACTAGGGCGATGGTTGTCAATGTATCCTTGTGAAAGGATGTAATGAGTTCAATTACCCATGTGATGAGCAGAAGAAGGTAGTCCACTGATTGAGTTTTTGATACCAATGAATATTGGATACTATATAATAATAAAAATGAATTGTTACTGACTGAAATGCATGAGGAATGGAATGATACCAAAGAGATGGTTGGGCATTGATTCTGTTGTGATGGTAGTGTGAGAGGTAGATGGAGAGAGGTTCTCAATGCACATGGGATATGGAGAGGTAAATTAGGGTTAGTGATGCATAGAATAAACCAGAGCACAAAGGGAAGAGATACAAGTAGGCCAACAGAGGAATTTTATGCATAATAGGAAAATGAAATTCCAAGGGAAGTAATTAGTGGAGTTATACCAGGCTCTGATACCACTGTTAGGCTAGGGATGGAAGAAAAGTAACTCCACACTTGATGTGTATTGCATTAAGATGAATGGTGAATAAATACAATGTAAATGACTGATGGTGCTCCATAATTGAAGACACTTCCTATCCCCTATGACTCTTCATATGTACATTACTATTACAAAATGAAATCCCAAGAATTATGTGTCCAACAGAATTAAATAATGGCCATTGATCTCAAGTGAGGTGAGAAGGAAACTCAACCTTCAATCACTTTGCATATTAGGGTTAGGTCATAACTCAATATTATAAATAAAGGATAGGGTAAAGGAGAAGATACTTTTCACACAGAGATAGCAAAGACGTAATTTTTCTAGTGTGGATTCATTCCATTCACTTTGGAGAAAAGAAGGAATTTTTCTCTAGAGGGTTGGATCATGAAGGACTATGATTCAAGGAGATATTGAATAGGTGGAGAAGGAATTCCATATAAATATCATGTCAAGGAGAAGAGAGAACAAATGCATATGCAAGTTGGTTTCAACATATTAAAGCCACATAAGCAGGGTTGCACCATACATAGTTGTCGTAAAGTCTTTGAGAAAATGTACATGGGCTTCAATGGATATAGGAGCATGTACGCAGGTTTTCTTAAGGAAAATAACGTACATATTAGGAAGCATTGTTGACCTACAATGTTGATAAATCTTATGTAATTGTTCTTGTATAGTCCATTCCAAATTTTCCTCCATACTTAGAAAAATTTGAGATCATTGTGGTTGGTTCCTAACATATTTCATTGCTATGCTGAAGTTTCGCGACCTGCATAAGGATTCTTAAATTTCCTCTACCTCCATTTCACACTATCCACACTTAGAGTATTTTTTAAAGTGAATGTTCATTCATGGGTGTAAATCACTATCTTGATTCTCCCACTATCTTGTTTGTTCGCTATACTGATTATTTGTTGTTCCATTCATCCGCCCTCCCGATCCTCCTATCATCCTGTCATTCCAACCTCCCACCGTCTTGATCCTTCCATTAGCCCACTTACCTTGGTCATTCACTTGTTCCACTTGTCTTCCCTCCCAATCATCTTTCACCCCGCAACACTTTACGTCATGTCGTGTCACGTTTCCCAACATGCATTAAATTATCCTTTCCAAAAATGACTACCACTCGTATAATGTTAATACTATTATTAATGATGAGTTTCTTGAGAGAAATTTCCATAAATGTTAATACCAATTATCATTTAAAATACTTGAGTTAATATCCCTGGAACATGTTAAAATAAAAAAGTATATTTTGATAATAGAAATTTGAAAAATTGTTTTAAAGATGTCACCTTAGCTAAATATATCAACTCGAAGGAAAGAACAATTTTATCGTGGATAATATCAATCTTTTGGGAGAAGAAGACCAAATATTTCAGTGGTCATGGGCTTACATGTATTATTCTACATTACCACTCACGGAAAATAATTCGAATAGGATTTGGACATCCATAATTGCATTGGCAGGTTGTGTTCTAGAATAATTGATTTCATGGTGTATTGACAAGTTTGATAAGGAACAAAGAATTATAGGGATAATCACCCATCTCTTTAGCTCCAATTTTTAAGAAGATGTTCAGACTCCTTGAACCAACGATGATTTTCAAGAGCGTTGAAGATGAATATTTCTTGAAGACGAAGAAAGGAGGATTTGAACTTCTGCAAGACTACCTTGAATACCAAACAATTTTACCTGAATACCTCTCAAATATTAAGGTATGTTCACAAAAGAACTTGTATCGAGAGATGGCATGTTTATTTTCCAAAATATATGGACAAGAATCCATGACTATTGTTCATAAGCTTGCTTTGTACATACTATATTTCTCAATTCATGAGAATTCCATCTTCGACTGTGCAAGGATTATTTAAAGTGATTTATCTTTTAGATTGGGAAATTTACTAAAGAATAAAAAGAATTACATGTCTTCATATTTTATTTTCGTTGTGACTTACTATCATGTGTTCAAAGGATTACCCTTGGCTAGAAAGGTTAACCATAAATTTGACCCTTTACAAATGTGGTGTCCCGGACTTTGGAAAAAAAATCCCCATATCAATTCTATGAAGTACACATTGATTTTATCTCTTCTTTCAAAAGGCTAATTCATGGACCTAGTACATCAAGATTATCCCTAGAAGTTGCATCTTTCTTAAACAAGAAAGGAAGTTTTGAAGCCATGGAAAATTTTATCATTATCAGAATCTATCGTTCACATTAGAAACCTTCATACCTACCATGCTATGTTTTTGATAAAATATTTATAGTTGATATATGTAAACAGTAGAAATTTTGGGCTCACTTTTTTAACAAGAAAAGGAAGAAATAGTTCATCCCATTACCATGGAAAATTGGGGAAATAACTGTAAAAGGAATTGCCCATATTGATGAAATCTCAACTCAATTTGAACTATTCAATGTCAATAAAGAAAATGAAATCAAGGGTTTCAACCCTAATCGGTTATTCATGACACACATGACATTAGTAGGATATAACATGTCATTTGCCAAAACATTCTTATTTGGAGAATAAGAAGGTGACAGTCAAAACCCTCAAGGGTTACCTATGAAAAAATTGCAAGAAGATATAGAGACAGTGATCAGTACCAATGATTGACATAGACATCGAGGACGAGTTGTAAATGAAAGAAGTTCACAGTCCCCACATGTTTCTCAAAAAATCATCCCATCTAAAGGAAAACCCAAAAGTTTAATTCAAGAACAGAGAAAGTCTTTGATTGATAACTCTAACGATGAAGGAGAACAAAACCCTCCTAAGGGAAACATTGAGAAGACATACAAACTCCCAATTTCCAGTAAGAGATAGAGAGGTACACATAAAGGGAGAGAAAGTGAAGACACACTTGGAAATGAAATTGTCCCGAAAGATATCAAAATCGATGTAAACATTAAAGAAATAGAAATTGCAAGTGAAGAGAAGAGACTACAATAAAGAAAAACAATTGCAAGAGAATTGGCTACCCAAGAGCCAATTATATTTGAGGAATAATCCCTTACCCTGCATTGTGTCAGATTCAATAAGAATTCAAGAAATTTAGTCATTGAAAAGGTGAATTTGAAGAATAAGAAAATTCAAGAGAAATGGAATTTGGAATTTGAATTTCAATGGGTTCCACCCTCTAAAGTCATGGAAATCCATGAGGCCACAAGAGAAGCTTTAAATTTTTCAATCGAAGATATAAAAAATGAAAATGTTATTCTAAAAGACAGAGTAAGAGAATTGGAAAATTCCTTGATTCCCCACCATTGTTTTCTAGTCCCATTTCCACCATAGATCTCTTAAAGACTTTGGAGGGAATACTGAAATTGAGCTTAACATTAAAAGGAACGTCAAGTTTTCTAGCTGCTATCATGAGGTATGTCGGTGACAAAATCCAAAAGAGGATGTCCTTGATTCTTGAAACTTGGAAGTTGGCAACCAACTTTGTCTATGTATGCTCAAGAATGACACACTTCAAGTAGTATCTTCAATCAGACTTAGAAAATGATGAAGATTTCTACAAAGGAGCTATCTCTAGTTTTAGCGTGAGAGTCTCAAGTCTTAGTTTATTTCGGTGAAAAGAAGAGGAATTGCCTTCAACAATCCATGTAAAACAAGTAAAGGCATGTTGGATCAAGAGAATTAAATGTTTAAAGGAAATTCTAACATAATGTGATGTCACTAGTGAAAAAGGGGTGAATTATATTTAAAGTTAATTGGGTTAGAACTAGTTGGATTGAATGAAAACATGGAGGATCCACACTTAATTATGAATTTAATACTCCCATCAAAGGAACAAATGGAAGAAAAGTTGGACTCATTAAAAATTGCATCAGCGGAAAATTTTAACAACTCGATTGAATATTTGGAGATAGAGGTGGAGAGTTGGTTGGTTTGTTATGTTAACAAAAATGATGATATTGAAGATACCCTCCATCAACTCTCAATGGATTTTAAATATATTGAAAATTCATTATTTGATATTAAAATTAGACAAGAGATAATGGTAGCATTGATGAGATAATATATTGAAAATTGGTTAAAGAATGTTTTAATCAAAATAAACGAATCAAATTAGGACAAAACAATTGCAACCGGTCAGGAAGTTCTAGCAAAATAAAGTATAAAAGGAATTCCAACTAGCAAATGAAGAGGAGAGATTCCATCACTGTAAATCAAGCAATAATTTTTCTTAATTCCCCATCTTTTATAGTTCTCTCTTAGAAATCATCCAACTTATATCTTTTCATTCTATGAAAACAAAATAACTGATTCTAATCGTTTTTTCTCTTTTTCTTATAGGTCAAGTATTTATTTAAAGGTCCACGGGAGCCCCATCCTAGTCTATTTGGATGGATGCTTTTATTATTATGCTTCATTGTAAAACCAGACAATTATTTTTGAACTACCGAGAAAAATATTTTGGGGCACAACTTTAATGGTTTCTTAGACTTTTAGATTCCTGAGTATGATATTTTTGAAGTGTGCTTATGGTATTCTCTTTTGGTATTAAATGTGATACTCATTTAAACTTCTCCACATTGTGGCCCTATATCTTGTATGTATTATGATATGACCAACTCTTTCTTATATTGTGATGGATGTGAAGAATATGTTAATCTTATATGATGTTTTACTTTTTCTATAATATTGTAAAGAAATAATATTTTTGTTTTGAATAAATTTCCTGGCCCTTTTCTCAAGAACCTTTCTTTGTGATTATACTTTTTACATTTAAATTGTATTTTCATAGTTCATTTTAACAATTGCAAAGGAGTACCACCTCTTTAAAAACACACGGGGACTTTTATCCTCACAAAGTTGTTGTTAATATTTTGAACAATATGAACATCAAAAAGCGTGAAAGTACAAGGTCGTACAATAACACAGGAGATTGATAGGATTTGCAAGTGTTGTCTAAGGTTTTTTGTATTTCTTTGTGGGCCATTTTCCCAGTAAGGGAGCCCTTGTGAGATTTGAAGTTATTTCAATGATAAGATTAGTTGATGGACATAATATTTTTGTGCATTATCTTGAGATTTTGGTTTCCAGTATTGCTTCCACTATATATTTATTTGAGTTGAATATTCCAACAAGTGCATTCTATTTTGTGAGTTTCTAATTTGATTTAAAACAAGGCAATCACTAGATAATAAGATACCTAGGTGCCAGAGTAAGGGGATCTAGAATTCACAAGTATTTGGTCTCAAGGATGGTGTTAGACTCAAGATTTGGGCTTGGAGGGGAGGCACACAAAGTTGTGGAATGAGAACAAAAAAAATATCAAGGGACGTCTTGATAGATAAAGAGATGAGCTATATTCTTTAGCTTGGGCTTACACCAAAGTTGTTGGTGAGTATTCTATGTGGTTGGGGTACAAAGCATTGTTTTTTTTTATCCTTAAGGTCCTAACTAGTGGTGAAAGTAGCTTTTGAAGCTACAGGCTCCAAAGAAAACATAAGTATTTCTATGGTTGGATATAAAGGGTAAGATCTTAAATTGGTATATTCTCAAGAAGAGAGGAAGGAAGGGCCAGAGCATTTGTATGTTTCTTTGTAGAGAAGTAGAAGAGAATTATGTGCATTTATTAATTGATTTCAATTACTCACAACAACCATGGAAGGAGATGGAAACTATTATAGGAATTTGAAATGTGTGGGAATTAGACTTGGTGGAAGAATGTTTGAGGAATTGGTTGAACAATATTGAATCAAAATAATTAAGAGCTTTACTATGCATTCCATGATGGGGTATTTGGATTTATTGGAGCATTTTTAGTTTTGAAGGGAAGTACATTCTTCCAGTTCAAGTTTTTTCTAGGGTAAATGCCATGGTTTCTTCAGTTAGAGTGGTTTCTCATCCCAAACCTACTCATCATGTGGGGAATCTTGTTATTGATAAATCTTATCCATCGGTTGTTTTATTAAGAATCTTGGCACATACAACCTGATGTTACTAGTTTGGGGGAGATTCTTTTTCTTTCTGAATCTCATTTATGTAAGTTTAAAGGAGGTCTGGGTATGGGGACTAACAACATGGCTAAGATGTTGGCTTCAATTTTTTTTATTAAAGCATCCTTTGGACAGGGAGGTGAAGTATTTCCAAGTTTTTTGAGACTTGGCCATTGTTATTAACTAGATGAAGGGTAGTGGTTAGTTGCAATATGTCTAACTCATACCTCTAGGTGAGAAATTGCATGAGGTATCCAATCTGTTTGAAAATATTTCCTTCTCGCATGTATATTGAGATCTAAATCAAGAGGTTGCTAAGACATTCAAGGAGGCTCAAGCTATTTTTGTTGGTTCTCTGTTCCTAGAGGAGGTTGTGGATGGTGTTCCTACTGTATCTATTTTTCCTTTCTAAAGTACTTGTTCAATGGTTTTTTTAATTTATTATAGTCTTTCTTATGCTTTTAGTTATTTGTAGAAGAATTAGGTGGTAAGCCTGCTATAGTCTTTTTGGGATACCAGGGACATAAGCATATGGACATACTCCTTGTTGGATATCTATATTGAGACATGAGTATAATTTGGGATTGTTTTTTGATGATGTGGATCTCTTTTTTGAATCTTGATGATTGGATGTGAAGCCTTTTCTGTAATATGGGTTTTGTTCTAGTTTTCTTAATTGTGTCTATTAGACACCCACATGATGCAATTTTCCTTCATCTTGAATAAAAATTTCGATTTTTTCCTTGGGAAAAAATATATTTACATGATTTATTTAATAATTAAAATAAAAATAAAAATTATGGGACTTATTCTGATTTTTTTGGATTTTACCCATAATTGGGATGTGGAGATAGACCAATGTAGATCCATCTTAAACTTGGATCTATCAAGCACCAAGAGGGACAAAATTACTTAAGCTGTAATTTTTTTTATCAATTTAATTCGACATCATGTATCAATTCATGCATATTATATGATAAAAAAATTACACCTTAAGAAATTTGATCCCTATTTGTGGTTGATAGCTTTGGGTTTGGGATGGATCTACACTTGTTAATTTTTTTAGATGTATGTAAGTTTTTTTTTTTTTTTTTTCATGTAACGTAATTTTATGTGAAAACATCTCCCCCATGCTCTCGTTATTATTATTTATTATTTATTTTTTAATGTAACATTATGTGACAACATCTCCCCCATATTGGGTTGTAGAGCACCTCACTACTCTCAGTACAATGAGTTGGATTTTTATTTTTATTTTATTTTATGTAGTGCCTCACCTTTTGACTTTGGATTTAATCCTAACTATTCACTTGGTGATAAACCAATAATATGATTTATGAAGTAATATGAGTAGGGTCACGTATCCCTATAAAAAAAAATTGTACATGAAAAATATGATAAATAATTTTGTAGAAAAATTAATATGTTTCGTGAAAATGTTTTCATGCCTTGCAATTATGTGCATGTATAAAAATGTACATTCAATGTTCTTTCCTAGGCTAGTAGAGGCCTCAAGTGTATCATGATCCTTAAGAATGATTGAGATGTTGGGTAGAGAGTCATGTAGAGTTTGCATAGATAATTTGTGAATTAAAAGAGTAAGTGAATGGATTTAGACAATAAATACCTAAAATACGAAATAGGTAATTTTGATAGGTTTAGGTTAACTCTAAAAGTTAACATGAGTAGATTCTATATCAAATGAAAATTCTGTCTTGGTCTCCTAAACTAGCCATATTGTTTAGAAAAACATTGATAGTTACGGGCCTTACTATTGTATTTTGGTCCATCGGACTTAGAGAAGCCTAAGAGGGACAAATGGCCACCCCACTACCTATTTTTCTTCACTGAGGGAATATTTTGAAGTTAATTGCAACAAAACCCACGATGCTACTGAAAGTTATGAGTAAATTCATCTTGAAGGTCTTCCATGAGGTAATGAAACCCCCTCTAGTTAGGTATCTATTGAAATTATTGTTATTGAATATGCATTTATTTCTAATAATCTAAATTTTTTCACTTTGCCAGGGTATTTTTCTAGAAGAATTCCTATAGAAGTTGTGATTAATGCTTGGGTTAGGGAAGCTTGGGAACCATATGGGTGGGTCTACACAATCACTGAAAGCTTGAAAAATGCTTCTTTTGGTTCATATTTAACAAATAAAAGCATGTTTCGAAGGTGGTTATGTGATCCAGATGGATATAGGTGGCCACCCACCTCTTCCAAATGGCTCACATACAGTTTTCGTTGTGGCAATTTTTTTCTAGCTTTTCTGGTCCTAAACTTCTGAGGTTATTTTGAGGCCCTAAACAACACTTTTTAGGCTTTCCACAGTCACACTATAGACATAGTTAGAGTGTGATGGAAAAATGTGTGGTCCTCAGATAGACCTTTCCAATGGACTATTGTGCACCTAAAACGAAGATCGTATACAAAAGTTACGACCCAACAATAGTAAATTTTGGTCATTTTGTGATGGTAATTTCATTGCGTGCACGACATTTTGTTGTGGAGATGGCGACAAATATTGGACCCCCCAAATGTTGTATCACATGTCATGGAAATTGTGATGAACAAAGGATATCGTCAACTGTGAGACGACCTAAGGATGTAGTATTGTTGTCATTGCATGAAATACGACTGAAAGATGTTGTCGCACGAAAGATGACCAAAAGATGTCGTTGCATGAAATATGACCGAAAGATGGCGTCGCATGAAAGACAACCGAAAGATGTCATTGCACAAAAGATGACCTAAATATGTCATTGCATGAAATAAGATCGAAATTTGTCGTCACACAGAAGATGAACGAAAGTTGTCATTGCACGCAAGATGACCTTAGGTTGTCGCCCATGAGACGAATCTGGGTGATGAAGTTTCAATACCATTGAAAAATTATCAATACCATTGATGAGAAAAGTTATCGTGAGAGTGATGGGATCTGAATATTTAAAAAAAATGAGAATAATATTAACAAAATATCTAATGCATTACAAGGCAGAATTGCCTAAAGAATTTGACAATTATTGATATTCAATATGAAGGATATCTAAGATTACAAAGAAACATAAGATTATGCACTAGGGAAGACATGAAAGATGATTAATGCAACCATATTTCCAAGAAGAAGAAACAATAGTTTAAGGAAGTGATAGGTGAGAAGGTTTTCAAGACACATGGTATGTCATATAAACCGTATTTAATAAAATGGAAGGACAAAATTATAGAGGAAATCTCTTGATGCGAGGCATGATAGAGCCACCTTGCTCATGTTACACTCTCCTTCCTTTTGGAGTGGACTTCAATACATACATTAATATTGGCATTAAATGAATGAACATGAACCCACACAAAATATGATAAACTACTATTTCAAATTGATCACATATCTGACAAATACATAATCGATAAACTAATTGTTACTTGAGTCACCAACTTAATTATTTCACCATAGTTAATGTGGATTATTATTTCCCGCTACTCCCTCTCAACTATAGATCCCTAAGGAATATGTCATCATATTAACACCCAATCATAATGTATACAAATACAATATCCAAACATAGCATAGAAGTTTTTAATTAGGGCCTATGTTGAGCTTTAGGAAGGGAGAAAAATCAATCCATGTAGGGTAATTTTAATCCATCAACGACAAAACTATATGTCCCCCATAGAAACATAATTCTCTTGGACTTGCTACACATCATAACATATATGAAAATTTAGGGAGGCATGCGTCATAGGAGATATGACTTGAAACATACTGAATATGAGAGTTAATATTATTGACAACCTATGTCATATACTGCACATAGCCTATTAAGGATGTTCAAGTTTTAAAAAGTGATGAAAATACAACAAATATGACCAAGTCTATGCTTTTATTTCTTCCTCAAATGAAAAAAATGATAGATTACATTCATAGAATTTCTTGAAATATTGGAAACATTATGAAAAAGGTTGGACTAGTTTTACCTAGCCTTGCCCCAAAGTTATCAAAACTTTACAAGTGAAAGATGAAATCAAAATATGAAGAAAAATGAGCAAGCTTTAGGTAAAAATTTACAAGTTTTTTCTCACCTTAGGAAAATTGATTAGGATAGAAGAACACCTATTTATACTATGCTATTAGGAAACTATTAAGAGTTAAAATACATCTAATTATGAGCTAGCTAAGATCATGGCTCAAAGGTCATGTTATTTAGATACCCATGTTCTCACTATGCCTTGGGAGGCTTGCATTAACAACTTATAAATATTTGATTCCCTAGTTCATCTACTCATAGCAATTCAATGATCCATAACACTCTCCAAATCATTGTCCCCCAAAAGGGGATGAATAGTAAAAACCCATTAGTATCCCATTAGTACAAATTTTCTATCACTGAAGGAAAGGAATTCCCTACCCATAGGGGTGTCAACTCACTAATAGATAAATACCTTACCTTGCTATTTGAGCTCCTCAAACATTGACTAATATTAATCAATATTTTCAAAGGTGCTAGTTGTTGTTACTTGGGAGTTCAACATAGCTCTACATTATAGGTGCATGCCTGTATTTATTTCCATTTACAATTTCTCCATTTATACACCTAATCTTCAACCAATCAAGGAGATTGGTGAGGCCATTTGAGATGACATTTACAAAAATTTCCTTTTCATCACATGTGTTTTAGCTTCAAGATTCTAATCACTTAGGCCCACAAGTTTTTATTGGTAGGGGGAATTTGATGCAAGCACATTTTTGATAGGATAAAAGGCATTTGTGCATCTAGGCACAAAAGAAGACTGTGTAAACATGTGTTATATTTGACGTATGTGTGCAAGGTAGAAATGAGTAGGATCCAAAAAATATATGAAGGGGGAAGTCAACAAAAATGAAGGTTGGGCAAGGAATAACTAAGGATGGTGCAAAATAAATAGGTTCAAGATTAGGATGCATAGAAGAAGGTTTCACACATGAATGTGCACAATGTAGTTGAAGGGATTCACGAGGAATACCGATAGTAATTTATAAAACCATCAAGAAGGAAGATTTTACAACCTACATATGGATGTGTTAGTTATATGTTAGTGGCAGAGACATCTGTAAAGGTGCAATATAGCTTGAAGGATATTAGTTTGGATGGCATAATTAATGAGGAGACTCATACAACATGACTTTATTTATATGTAACAAATAATAATAATGATAATTGAAGAATCTATAACTAATCTAATAAAAGTAACTAACTTTTGAGAAAGAAAACATGATGAACTTATCTGAGGTCCTATGTTCGAAGTAGATCCACAAAGTGAAGTGGTTTCACTTATTCTTGATTGATTCTTCTGAAACCTACAAAAACTTGTGCACACAAGACTACAAGAAAAAATAGTTATATTGATAACTAACTAATCAACTTGATCAAATGTAGAAAGATTCATTGCAATTAGTATTCTAAACATGTAAGCATTCAACAATGATGAATCACATATCAAGAAAAATGTATATCGAAGGAATGTGCATCTCAGATGCGATGACATGAATAATCTCCTCTTGGTTTCGATAATAATTTATTGGATTCGTCGGATCTTGGAGCAAACCTCCCTCAACCCGAAGGAGAAACAACGAAGTCAACATTGACTACATTGTTGCTCCATTGGATCGAGAGAGGTTTTATCCAAGAATAAACGACTCCAATAAATTTTTCTCTAATGAATAGGGCCAACCACGCAAAGGTGGAAGCTCCTATGGCCCCTCCTCCCCCCCTCCTCACATCGCTCTCAATTCCCCAATACCCAATCTATATTCTAATAAAAAATGTGCATTAAAATATTCAAAATTGATAAAAAATGATTATAAAGCTATAAATGAGGTTTATCATTCAAATGCATATGTCATAAAAAAAGTTTTTATAAATGAGATTTATCATCCAAAATATGTTTCAAATATACTAGCTATATAATATACATTGATATGTCTTATAAAATTATTATACATCATAAATTTACTTTAGTCTTCTTTAGTTTTCTAGTCTAGTTCTTAAGTAAGTCATCAGCCTCCATGTCTTTGTTTTCTAGGGGATCTTCAATAGCTGATGTTGCTTTAGTCTTCTCACGTCGAGCACACCTAGTCTCGTACCCATGGCGTGGAGGTTGATTTGAGGGGCCATCTTCTACAAACACAAAAAAATATTAAATTTATATGGATAATTTTTAAATATCATTGAAGTAGTTCATTAATATTAAAAAAAACCTCTGCAATGTAATTATTTACCTGGTCCACTAGTGGGCAGCATTGGAATGGCTTCCCTGTACTCCTAATCTTCAGGTCTAGGAGGCTCAACTATGACATTCTATGACATTGAAATGAAAAGATCTATAAGGACAAAACCGTAAATGTATAAGTAATACAAATTAGAAGTACACAATTTATAAGTACAATTTTTTTACGTATATGATTAATATAAAGTCATTTTACCATCGTGGGACTTAGTCACAGGAACATCGTCGGGATACACCCCACTGAGATGGGGCTACTCGGGAGCACCGTGTTCTTTTGGCTGCATTGCACTATCAATGCATTGTTGTCCAATACTAATGTTTTTGTTGATAGTGCTTCTCCCCTGATTAAAACAAAGTAAGACATTAAATTTATGGACGATATCAAACATTTATGTATTTTATAAGTAATGAAAGGTTAATGTGGGCTAATTTATATTTACCTTATCCCACAAACTAGATATTGGGGTCTGCCCCATGATTTTCCTATGATCATCGAAAACTTTATAGCCGTACTTGTAACCAATTTCGTGGTCTTCCTCCATGGTTTTAGTTCCAAAGTCATCACCCTGCATTGCATAAGATTATATACTTTTAATGTTATTGGATGCAATTATCTGAAATTTGTAAGACGATGCAAATAATATTGTTAAGATGTTTGGTATGTTATGATTCGTGGCTGTAACCTCAAGTAGCCGCCCTGGCCTAGCCTATGCTTGCCATGTTTGGAAATCCTTGCTCTGGTTTCATTCGAAGTGTCAGACAACCTATCATCAAAAGTTTCAAGTATGTTGTATACCACACTTTTATTTAGATCTAAAGAAAATTAAAGGTATCGAAATCAAAATATTGTAATTTACCTTGGGGTACCAGTTATCTGTTTTCTTTTTTTTTCTTAATTTCTTTTCTTTTGCATCATCAATGAGCGCCTCCCACTCCCTCTCTAGAATCGATGGAGGGTTCTCATACCTAGGGTTGATTGCCAAGTTTCGTTTATACACATCCCTCGTTTATACCTAGGGTTGAGGCAACCACTTTTTTATTGAAGGTCTCTACTCCAAAGATACCTTCAAGATAATCCAAAAGTTCATTTTTTTATGTTGGAATTCTAAAAATTCCACCTTGTGCATATGGCTTCCCCAAAAATCAACAAGGCCTTTCTCTCTAGGTGCCTATAAAAATGGTCATTTCCTACACGCAAAAATACATGATAATTAATTTAAAAATAATAATCTCGATGATTTATGTTTGAGATGGACAACATGAAATAGTTAAAATATGAAAAACTACTCAGGATTCTTATTTGTTTTAATGGAAGTCCATTATCATCGACCAAAAATGTGCACGAAAGGGTCCCCATGCTGGTCACACGTCTAGCCTTAGGAAATGCACCCATATTAACCACATCATCAACCTCATCTCTGTCACCATTTCTACTAGATCTTGGTCATTGTGTGGATGTTTGGGGATGTGTGTCATGGCTTCCATCTAATGGTGTGAAAGATGGAGAAGTAAACAATCTAGCAGTTATATGATGACCTGTGTCAGTACTCTATGGTGTCTCTATAGCACCACTACTACCGACACCGAGTTGAACATGATCCAAATATCTCTATATAAGAAAGAAAATGTTTTTTTGTTATATAATGTAAAAGTTAAAAAACAAACTATCATAATTGAACTTATAACATAGTTACCAACTTAACGAGAACTCTACAAAGTTCTCGTTTTTTGGGGGGTCAAGTTTTTTACCCCATTTTTAAAAATGGTGCTACCGGTAACACCCCCTGTCCCCTTTTAGGTGGTTTTTTGATATTTTAAATTTTCTTATACATAATGTTTCCACTTTTTTTTTAAATGCTTGTTTTTCATCTATTTTCAAATTGTACAATTTTTTTTCTCAACCGTGTTTTTTCATCTATTTTCGACTTTTTCATTTTTTTTTGGTTCAATAGTGTTTTTAATCATGTTTCTATGCTTCATCCAATGTTAAAAATGTTGTACACCATTTGTTTTTTTTTTAAATTAAGTTTTTTCATATAATTTTGTGTCCTTAATTAATTTATGGTTCCATACTTTTTAAATATAGTGGAAAATATCATTTTTAACACATTTTTTACCTTTACTTCAATACATAGAAAATAATTGTAGTTAAATAATACTATTTTCAAATAAAAACATATAATTCATTTTTTTTTGGATAAATTAAAAACTAAGAAAACAAAAATAATTGAAATTAAAAAAAAAAAATAAACATTTTAAAATCAAATTTATATTAAAAAAAACCATTAAAAAAATACGTAAAAAACTAAAGAGGAAAAAAACTATTAAATTAAAAATATATATATATATATAAAGTAAGAGAAAATAATAAATAAATAAATAAAAGAGTAAAAAAAAAATAATGGCCAAAAAAAAAACTGAAGAAAAACTGAAGAAAAAAAAAAATTATAAAAAAAAGCAAATAAAAAAACCTTAAACAAAAACTTTAATATAAAATTTTAAAAAAATTAACAAAATAAACTTTAAAAAGCCTTTAAATTACAACCAAACAATTAAAATTTATGTAAAAAACTTAAAAAATAAAATTTAAATGAAAAAATTCATAAAAATTAAAATCTTTATATTATATAATTACATATAATATGTAACTATATTATATGTAATTATATTATATAGCCAATTGGGTGTAACTTGGATGGTTGTGAAGAACGATTGTTATCCTCCCCACTCGGGTTCAATTCCCATAATGACATGAATAAAGCTCACAATGAGTATGTTTTAATGACTTAAAGCCTATACGTATTTGAAAGTTGCC
>JZKD02S0191391.1:252773-266467 GCA_000966675.3 Picea glauca | reverse complement strand
CTTATAAGGTGTTGCAAAAGATTGGTACTATGGCATACAAATTGGAGTTGCCTGCATCTTCACGAGTACACCCAGTTTTCCATGTTTCATGCTTAAATAAGGTTATAGGCAACAAAATCCCAGTTCAAACTATATTGCCAAAACTTGACGAGGAAGAAAAAATCATATTGGATCCTGAAGCCATCACTGACACAAGAGTTCGCTAGCTGAGGAATAGATCCATTTTAGAGTATCTCATTAAATGAAGGAAACTACCGCCTGAAGATTCCACTTGGGAAGATGAGTCTTCTATAGAGAAGCATCCAGAGTTACTCAAGCATTGCGAACAACACTTGTCTCAAGGGGAGGGGCATGTTAAGCCCTAATATTGGCTCATTTCCCCTGAATTGGGGCATATTACATTAGTAATGTTATTTTATTTATGTCGGATTTATTCCATTAGTTGTAATTATACCTCCTAGTCTCCTATATATACCAAGGAGACATTTTCATTTGGAATCATCTTGGAATTGTACATTTATGTGGGCATAAGGAGGTTTCCCCCTCGAAGAGGATTATTATCTGAATTTCTCTCTTTTTCAAGGCGTTGAGTACTTATTCTGAGGTTTTTCTATGCTATATTGATATTTGGTTCTTAACATTGGAAACACAAAAAAAAGAAATAAGAAGAGCAAGAAGGGACATGTAAAGCAAAAGCATTAGAAGTTGAAGATTTTGAAGGACAAGAAGCTTCCACATATGGCCAAAAGAAAGAAGAAATTAAGACAATATTTGAAGAGGTGAGAAATAAAATTTAATTCCCAAAGATAGTAAGACAATCCATTGAATAAATGGTTGGTGGGTCAACATCAGGACTTGATAACAAAGACAAGAAAATCAAGAAGATGAAGAGAAAATCAAATAAATAGAGGTTCTAGAAAGATAATTGAAAACAAAGAATGAAATGTTAAGGACCCAAAGCCACAAAATTCATGAAGATAATGAAAAACTTAAGAAGAAAAATAGGAAATTTGAAAGAGAAACTATTGTACTTACAAACTAGGCATACAAGTGGTATCAGAAAGCAAAAGAAAGAAAACAAAAATATAGGGAAATGAAGATGAAATCAGTGGCACAAAAAGAACAAATAAAAAATAATAATAATAAAATTAATAAATTTAAGTTAAAAAAACTAATAAAATCAAACGATGTGAAAATAAATAAATGTAGTTGTACATTATTCACAATAATTATCCAAGGCAAGATTTGTATAAATAAATTGAAGTAAAATAATAATAAAGACTAGATGGTGAAGACCCCTTCAGAAATAAGTATCTAGACTATCAGAAAAAAAATATGCATACATGGTTATGTTTTTTTTTTTACGATAACGAGTAGAGGAATTATATTAATATTGGCGAAGCCACATATCTGTTACAAATGGAAAAGCTACACAGAGCTGCTGCCTACAAAAACTGAGATACAAAGCTAAAAAATGCCAGAGTGACATACCCCCAAACTCATTTAGATGCCTAGAGCTAAACTTATTTAGAGTCCTAGCTTCTATACAAAATGCTAGATTGTTGAAAAGCCCTACAAACTGATGCGTCTCAGAATCAGAATTTATCTACTTTCCAGAATTTTCCCCCCATTCTAGGTTTAACTTGGACAGCTTACCCTCCAGATCGCCAATTCTATCCTCAAATTTCTCTTGAGGGCTTTTCATCTCTTGATGGAGCTTGTCTAATTCCTCTGAGAAGCCGATTTTGACAAAGGATAAGTCCTGCTCCAGCTGTTCCATTCTTCTCCCTGCCTCTGAGTCAAGATTCTCCAGAAAATCAAGCTGGAACTGGAGTGAATTCTTCAGTTTATCCAACTTCTCATCTAGTTGTTTAAGGCGCTCCTCTACTGAGAGAGGTCGACTAGAGATCGCTGCCATTTCCTCTTCACCTGAATTTGTTCCTTTGATAGACCTCCTCCTACTCTGAGCTTGCTTGAACGCGGAATGCTCCTGGGCTGGGTCCGAGGCCGAATTTAAGTGGAAAACTCCTCCTGTAATCATGCTTACTGCTTTTCCAGCCCCGAGAGGTATGGGCGCAATGTACCGACCTTCCTTTTGCAGATGGGTTGGTCTCTTGGTCGCCTGCTGCCGGATTCCCTCAATCGCGTGTACATTCATGAATCCTGGCGCAGTCACTTCTTGCCCCGTCCTTGCGCCCGATCTTGGGTGTGTTGGGCGTGGGAAAGATTCATGGGAGATCTGCAATGGATTGATGATCATTGACCAAAGTTTTTCCTTGGGCCAGCTCAACGCCCCTATTATCCTCTTTGTCTGCAGCTTGGTTTAGCGACCTTAGAATGTGAAAAACTTGGAATGAGTCAAGTTCCTTTAAAAGCAAGTGAATTCTGGCTAACAAGTTGTTAAGTTTTGCATGTGGGGTTTCTTTTGAGAGAGCTAAGGCCCGAATCAGCAGACAAGAGTCCCCAATGATGGTTAGGTCCCGAATTCCGCTTCTTTGGGCGTGGCACATCCCTTGCCATAGTGCCATTGCCTCCGCATGGTTATTGGAGGCTATGCCCAGGCCAATCGCATATCGCACCATAATTTCTGCATTTGGTTTTTCGATTATACCTCCTCCACCTGCTCGGCCTGGGTTGCCTTTTGAGGCACTGTCAAAGGAAAGTATATAGCCGTCCCTGTCTCTTTTCCAGTTGTCGAAGTCACCTTTCCCTATCCTGAGTTCCCATTGTTCCTTGGTAGTGAGGGGGGCTTTGTCCCCAGTTTCTTTTTGGAGTTGGAATTGATTGCTCCACTGCTCTTCTTTCTCTCCCATCTGCATGCTTTGAGTTGGGAACCTTTGGGCGCTATCCCATTCGCTAAAGAGGGACCTGATCCTGGTGCTCACTAAGGGGGCCTTCTTTTCTTTTTCTCGGAAAATTCTGCTATTTCTCTCCAGCCATAGTCCCCAAAGGATGAATCTCGGGATTTCTTTCCAGAGTCTTGAGGCTATGCTTTGCTTTTTTTGACAAAATGGAAACAGAGAGGGCCACTCAAGAAGAAGGGATGGGATATCTTGAGGGAGGGGGAGAACTGTTTGCAAGCCTACTGCCAGCTGCCATACTTCTTTTGAGAATTGACATAGGAGGAGAAGGTGAATAGAAGTCTCTTCCGCTTGATGACATAAGGGGCATCTGAAGGGGCTAGCCCAACCTTTCTTTTGAAGGTTTTCTCCGGTCTGAATACTATCATGACTAAGTGTCCAAAGAAACAGGTCAATCTTGGGAATGGTATTAGCATTCTAGATGGATTTCCATTTCGCCGGGTTGGGAGGGGCGTGGGGGAGGTTTAGAAAGGTGGAATATCCCAACGAGGTGGAATAAGGTTTTGCCTCGCTTCCCCAGCCTCTCTTGTCTCTTTCTCTTTTCCTTAGAGGGGCTTTCCCCTGCAGGCTTAACTTTAGAGAATCCCAATCTGAATCTAAGTCCAAAGGCAGGTTGCTCACTGCCCAACCTTGCCACTGTTTATGCCTTCCTATTCCCCAGGCAGAAATGTCGAAGAGCATCTTCAGGTTTTGCCCTTCCATCCATGCTTTCAGACGTTGGAGGTTTTGGTTCAAATCCAAGGGTGGATCACCAAGTATTGAGTCTTCCTAGATTTTAATTTGTTTTCCATTTCCCAGCACCCAAGTCAGGTGGGAAGTGAATTGGTCCTTAACCTTTCGGCAAAGAGTGAAGATTGGAGAATCAGCTTGCTCACTTGAGAGGTGTTCCACGCATCTTCTTCTTGGACCTCTGAATTTTTTTTTCCACAAGGATTCCTTACACCACGTTGTTTTGCCACTGATTATGTGCCATAACAGTTTTGCTCCAAGAGCAAGGTTCTGTACTTTAGCATTTTTGAGGCTTAGTCCTCCCTCCAACAATGGTTTCGAAACCTTGTCCCAGCTTATGAGGTGGGTTCTTTTGTTGGTCTGCTTGCCCCCTTCCCATAAGAACTTCCTTTGCAAAGCTTCCAATTGATTGATTATGGTGCCATGAGCTAACATAAGTGAATTTTGATAAATGGGCACACTTGCTAGGACAGATTTGATGAGTACGATCCTTCCTGCTAAACTTAGCCAGTTTGCGCCCCAAGAGAAGATTATGTTCTTTAGTTTGTCTAGGAGGTGGCTCCAACTGGAAGTCCTTGGGTTCATCTTGGAGATAGGAACGCCCAAGTAAGTGAACGTCTCCCATCTTGTATGCCCTTCCATGCCCAAGATTATGGATATATCCCTCATCTCTATGGGAGTGATATTCCAACTGTAGATTTTTCTTTTTGAATGGCTTATCTCACTTCCCGACACAGCAGCATAGGAATCCAACTCCTCTTTGTATCTTTTTTCTACTAGACAACTTGCCCCTCCCAGGAGCAATGTGTCATCGGCGAATTATGCGTGGTTGATTTCTTTCACACCTTGTGCTATCTGTAGACCTTTGAGGCTGCTGTTGGTTCTGGCGTTCTCTAATTGGTAGTTGAGGACTGAGGCTTGGAGAGCGTATAGAAAGGGCAATAGAGGACAACCCTGCTAGAGCCCTTTGGACGCCTTGAAAAATCTAGTTACTCTCCCATTTACCATGGGGGCTATCCATGGCGATTCTATACATGCTCTTATCCAGTTCACAAAGGTTTCATCAAATCCAAATTTCTTCATTACTTCAAAAAGGAAATTATGATTAAATTTGTCAAAAGCATTTGCCAGATCAAGTTTGATGATCATACCTTTGTCCTTCTTGCATAGGCTTGAATGAAGAGCTTCTTGGACGAGGATTATATTGTCTGCAATTTGCCTTCCTTTAATGAATCCTCCCTGGTTCTCTGGCACTATGGATGGAAGAATGTTCTTCAGCCTGTTTGATATTACCTTGGTGAGAATTTTGTAGCTCGTGTTACACAAGGAAATAGGCCTGAATCGACTGAAGTTAGTCGCTCCTTTCTCCTTGGGGATGAGGGCCAGGAAGGCTGAGTTGGTACCGCCCCCCAGCTTGCAACTCGCCTGTGAATTATTTATCATTTTAGTGAGATCGGACTTTATGATTTCCCAGCAGTGTTGAAAAAACCTTGTTGTAAATCCGTCAGGTCCAGGGGCTTTGTCTGGATGCATTTGGTCAAGAGCCTCTTTGATTTCTTGCTGCGTTACTTCCTCCAATAGTTTGCAATTGACCTCATCTTTTATGAGAGTTGGAACAACTGAGAGTGGGTATGCTTGAGGGTTGGGGTGTGCCTTTCCATTTTCTGTATAAATATTTTTGAAGGTCTCGAAGGCTGCCTTCCTTATGTCCTCCGGTTCAGAAATTCTAGTGTTTTGGACTTGGATTTTTGTCACAGCCTTGAAGAGCTTCCATTCTTCCGCTTGCTTATGGAAGTAACTTGTATTTCTGTCCCCTTCTTTTAACCAGAGGCTTCGAGATTTCTGCCTCCAGTAGCTTTCCTCCTCTCTGCAAGATTTGTGCCATTGGTTTTGGAGATGCTCTTCCATGACAATGTCTTGCTGAGTGATCTCCTTACTTTCCAAGGCGAGCTGATGATTTTCTAGTTGTCTTTGGGTTTCTAGTCGCAGGGTTGTAGGATTTGTTTGGTTCCTTGCCCAATTTTTTAGCTCAGCTTTGAGGCGCCTCAATTTTTCTTCCTAGACATAAAATGCAGATCCTTTGATTTTGTTAGTCCAAACCTTGGAGACTTTGCTTCGGAAGTCCTTATCTTGTATCCAGGCGGGGTTAAATCTGAAGGGAATGGGCCCTTGGCCTTGCTCTTTTATGATTTCCAGGGTGATTGGTTTATGATCGGAGGTACTGTTGGGAAGGATATCTGAGGTGGTTGTGAGTCCTAAAGTCAAGAAATAACTCTGCACTAGAAATCTGTCCAGGCGGGCTGCTATGTGTCCTGGGCCCACTCTTTTGTTGGTCCAGGTGTCGCGCCCCCTTGAGGGTTTAATGTCCATTAAATCCCAAGTTGAAATCAGGTCTTCTACCCATTCTCGGGCTGGGTCCCTTACAATGGACCCGCCTCATTTTTCTTCTGAAGAGAGGGTTACATTTAAGTCACCCCCTAGTATTATATTTTCCAATTCATTCTCTATTAGATAGTCTTGAATAGATTGCCAACAAACTTTTTTTTCATCAATATGCCGAGGGACATAAATATTAAAGAGACTTACAGTTTGTCCGGATTCCTTGTGGAGCAGTTGAGTGCATATCCAGTGCATGCAAAGGTCGGAGCGGATTAGGTCTAATTTGGAGGCATTCCACATGGTACAGAGCCCTCCTGAGCTGCCCCTGGCGTTGTCAGCTACACCCTGGCTGCTTCTCCATGCGTTTTTTAAGACTTTTAATGAATCTTGTTGACTCATTTTGGTTTCCTGGATGAGTAGGGCATCCGTTCTTGTTGTTTTAATTAAATCCCTGATAGCTTCTTCCTTCTTCCTGCTGCCGAGACCCCTACAGTTCCAGGATGTAAATTTCATTGGTTATTCTTCAAGGGGGAGTGGCCTCCTTGGGAGACCTTTGCCTGTTTTCTTGTTTGCCTTACATCGATTACTTGCTTGAGGGTTGGCTGGGCTCCATTGAGTATGTTATTGTATGTTTCTTTCTCCCTTTCCGCCTTTTTGGACTTCCTTCCTCTGCCAGGCCATTTTGGGGTGTCCCAAGCTTTGCTTGTCCCTTCTATTTCATTCCCGGACGAGATTTCACCCTCTTCAATGCCTTGGTCTGCTTCATTCCTCTGTGGAGGGATTTCTTCTTCTGCAGTGCTTTGAATCCCCCCACTCTCCACCCCTCCATATGCATTTGATGTTCCTTCAATTTTCTTGTTTTGGATGACTCTGCCTTCTTCTCCTTGGCCGGTGTTGCTTGAGGGTGCTGCTTCCCCTTCTTTCCCCAAATCTTTGAAACTGTTTGTATTGCCCTGGATCTCTGGATTGCTTTGGGCCGGCATTGGATTGCCTCTTTGTGGGCCGTTGGGTTTCTCTCTACCTTTCTTGGGTTGTTTTCATCCCTCCTCCCTTTCTTTCTTTTGTAGGGCCTTGGGGTAGTTCCTCTGGAAGTGACCATAATCATGACATCCTCTACATTTGAACGACAGCTGTTCATAGTCTATTTTTTGCAGGTGATGTCATTCCCCCACCTTCAGTTTCACGGCTTCTGGCAACCCTACTTCTAGGTCGACTTCAACGCAAATTATAGCACAAGAGTATTGGTATTTTGGATCGACTTTATCAATATAGTGGCCGAGTCCATTCCCGATCGCTTGCAACGACGTGGAATTCTAGCAGTGGATTGGGAGGTTTGGGAGCCTAACCCAAACCGGGACGTCTTTTGGTACCTCCAAGGCTGGATCGAAGTTTGGAGTCCAGAGGTTCAGATAGAGTCCTTGAGCTCCCATGAAGTATGGCCCGTTCCTGAAGATTAGGTCCCGATCCTCCTGGGAAATGAACTCAAAGATGAAGTAGCCCCTTCCAACGGCGTAGCAGGTCACACTATTCTTTATTAGGGGCCTCCAGTTTCTTTGTATCCAGTTGTCTGTTGTCCTGGTTGAGGGCCAAAGCCCCATGAACTGGCCTACTAGGCCTCGCTCTGAGAGCGAGATTGCTACTTTCATTGGCTGTTCTGAGGGAAGGATGATTTCTGGAATGTCCTCCAGTCTTCTTACAAAGCTTGAAGGTTCACCGTGGGATGCTTTCTTCATGCAGGCTGTGACCAGTTTACTGAAGGACGCAGAGGGGGAAGGAGGGGGCAGCGACTCCCCTCCATCCTGACTTGCCATGGAAGCACTCGAACCCTACCAGCACTAACCCTAGAGTCCAACGCGAGCCATTCCATAGCAAAAAAAAAATTCGTCTCTTTTATGAGGTTTTCTAAACTAAACAAAACTATGTTGCCCAGTTTGGGAATGCAATGTTACCAAGCCAATATACATATTTAATATGGGAAATAAGGGATACAAATTTTTTATTTAATGTACATACATGGTTATGTTATTCTTTTAAAAAACATTGAATAAAAAATGTATAATCATAAATCAAATTGAGAAATATAGGCTTAAAAAGAAAGAACATTTATTTTCACCTGAATTCTTAATTTTGATTGGAAACCATCGGATCGGTAATGGGACATGATGCTAGTTGGAAGACCCTGGAACTGATGCCATTAGACACAGACTCAATCCTAAGGCCTACTAAGGATAACAAACAACACAAGCTAATTAATCTAGGAGTCAAGAATGCAAACAAACCTTCTCACAAAGAAGCACTAGTTGGTGATGGAATCAAACATCATAGGATCGATGCATGAAGGGGATGTGTTTCGGTGGGTGGGAAAGTTACATTGACAACCTTCTTAACGAACTAATGCCCTGGTGCAAGCTACCTCACCGAGCAGTGGGAAACCCTGCAAGGAGTTCGAGTGATCTAGCCAACGCCGATCCCAAGTACAACACCACTTTCCCTGTGTTGTCACCTTGGGTAGGAAGTCTAAAATATTATGGCCTCTATGGTACCACGTACTATACCAAAGCAAAGGGGGGACAAATGACAATACAATTTACATGCAAGGCCAAGGTAACTAAGCCTGAAACCACTTTGAGAGATTCCTCATAGAGATGGGTTGCTCCCAAGTTATCCCTGTAATACGTGCAACCACTACACCAAGACCAAGAAAGAAGGGTTGTTTACTCTGTCGACCCAAATGCAACCTCGTTCTTGACCCTTGTGTTAGAAGGCTTTCCCAAAGTCACTGATATAGCAACTGGATTTCACTCCATAAATCAAAGCTCTATGTTTTTTTTAGTAGCTTTGGAAAATTATTTTGACAATCCTATTCCAAATATCTACACCTAAGCTAAGATGGGTTTGAAGAGCCCTAGAAATTAAAGTTGCTAGATAAATTTTAATTAGCGGTTGATTTTAGGTTGTTGTTACTCAAAGGAGTGGTCATGAAACTAATGGTGTTTTGACTCAACTCTTTAAACCACACAAGAGGAAAATGAAATGCAAGAATTTCAACTTCAATGAAACCTAGCTATGGAAAGGAGCAAGAGGTTTCAAGCAAAGAAATAATTTCTTGATTCATTACTATGTGTGCACTTCTAATGACAAAAAATATGAGCTAATTATCCTGATAAATGGAAGCAATCTTGCAAGATATTTCAACCCATTTCATTTTGATACAGAGGAATCAAAAATACCATTAAAATATAAAATATTAAAATGGAAATTCACATTGAAAGCAAACAATAGTCATGAGGATAAAACCATAAGGTTCTTGTCTAATTAGGATATTTTCACTTCACTTAGATGTCCATCTACTTGGGTTGGACAATACCTATGTATCCAATGATTTAAATACGTAAACAACATTCTGGAGATGGATGGCTAATGAGTTTCCATAGGCCTCTTCATTTATTTGTGGCTACTTTAACATAGTTGAAACATGGAAGCATTAACCACCATATAGAAGAAAAAAAATATGGATAAAGGATAAATTATTCATGGAGGATTGAAGTCAAACTTTAAATCCAACCAAATGGAGAACTGTGTGGCATCTTAATTCATGGAGTGCACAATTGTGTCATAAATCCTTTGATACTCACATAATTCTTGTTACACCAAAATTTAGTAAATTACATAACCCAATGACATGCATAATCACTTCAAGAGATAGTTTGGTCAAGTTGGGCACATAATAGTCGAATTTATTGACCCAATGAAGAGTACAAAGGTGTATTTGGAGAAATTTCAAGCACACAGGTGATACATGGTCTAATATTTGACATGGGACTTCATTTCCTCCTTTAGAAACTTTATAAATGAAAGCTTCCATCCTTCACTTTCACAAGTTTAATGAGAGTACAATTACTAGAATTAATAGACACTAGAATTAATTATGACACTTGATGGCATAGTTATCCATTGCCATACATGAACTCCATGGAATCCTATGAAAAAATGGACTCCATTAGTAAGCTTGCATGGTCAAAATGTAGGATTCAAATATTATATTGATAAATTCATGTATATGATTTTTTTCTTAATGAGAGGTGAACACAATCCTTGAATGCTTGTGGAATAAATGAAGATCTTACAAATGGATGAGAAATTCTGAAGTGGGTGATTGGATTCTGTCCAAAGATTAAAAAATGATTAGGCGTTATGGAGTGGAAGTCAAACCTTTTGTTGAGACAAATTCTCGCTTTCGTAATTTCCCTCCCCTTCTCTATTTTCCCAACTACTTTTGTCCTTTTCTTTTCCCTCTTTTATACTTACATTAATTCCCCTTTTCTTTTTTCCCTTCTATTCTCCCTTTATAGTTCTTATACTTAGTCATTTTTCCAAAATCATAGATTGGAGGACTCGTGGATCCTCATTTCCATCCACACTCTTACTTCATGAGTCCGATCGACCACCACATTATTCTATACTTAACTATTTTTGCAGTCACGGGTTCTCGGGTTGGTGGGTTTCTGTTGGATTACTGAGAGGGGGGGTGAATCAGTAATAGCATAATTATAATTATTTTTCTTCAATTGTTATATCAATGTAGAATTATTATCCAATAATGAGTAGTAAGAAATAAACAATCACATACATACACAAAACACCAACGTTTTACGTGGAAATCCAAGTCGAGAGAAAACCACATAATGTTTTTTCTTATATGTCTTGAAGAATTACATTCATTGAAAGAACCAACTTCCTTTGTTTTCCAGTGGCAACTGAAAGGAGGCTCCAACCCCCTAATTTCTCAGGCTACAACCTGAGGGAAGCTCCAACTCCCCAATTATCTGGCTACAACCAGAAGGAGGCTACAACCCCCTATGTTCTTCGGCTACAAACGGAAGGTGGCTACAACCACCTGTACTTGCCCCGTCCTGCCACCCTGAAGTAGAAGTAGAATGATGAAACCACTATCACACTATCACTTTGAGATATACCGCTGTAAATTTGTACCAATAAATCTGAACCATGCATCAACCATGCATCAACTTGTACCTCAATTGTAATCAACCTGTACCATAAACAAGTGCATCAACCATGCACCAACCTGTACCATAAACAAGTGCATCAACCATGCACCAACCTGTACCATAAACAAGTGCATACAACCATGTACCAAGTATGTACCAATCATTTTTCAACTACTCATCAACCAACATCATCAACCATACACCTCATGTATGTGCCAACTCATCAATAACTTGTCTCAACCATGTACTCAACATGTAACTCAATCAAAAGACCTCATCAATTTCATCATCCAAATATTATTTGTAGCTCTGTAATAGACCTGGTGTATATGATCACATTCCTTCAAACCTTCCTTAACTTTAACAACAAGAGACTAGCATTTCCATCAAACTTTTCCTTAGTCTCACATGCCTAGTTTTGGATTAGTCAACAACCTTAACTTGAAGTAATCATAAACTTGTACCGGTAATGTATAAAGATCTGAAACTGATAAAAAAATTTGTTAAGTGTGTTTTATGCAATTCCTCCAAGTGTCACTACTTGGAACCTCTCAGAAAAGGAGTTATACAAAAAATGGCATACCTTGTTGAATTCTGGCTTATTCTAGAGAGCGACCTTGTAGAGCGTGCCCCGCACGGAATATTTGATCAATTGATATAAAAATGTTACAACGAATACTAAAGAATGTACCCTAATGAACACATTTTTTCTCGTTGAATTTGGATCTGTTCTGAAGAAGTTACGACGTTTTTACCCGAAACACCTGTTTTTGACTAGTTTCAAGACTATCCACAAACCCTATTTTCCACGGAGTGTAACTCCCAAAATACAATGACCCACAAGCTGAATTGTTTACCATAGATACTTGGATATGTTTTCTCAATGGAATAGAAATTTCACGGTTTGAATCATTATATAAAAAAAGTTATAGCGAAAATGGTGAGATGACCTGTAAATAACATACCTTAGAAAGCGCCATCAAAATAATTTATCCTTCCTTGCATTTCGGCCTTCTTTTCTTCACCTTCACTCAGAATTCCAGTTTAGATATCCTTGGTTACCTCAAACACCTATAGATATTCAATATTCTCAAGTGTGTGTTAAATGAGAGAGCCTTGCCTCTTATTTATACTCTCCAAGTAGCTTCCTTAAAAACATCTTCTAGGTCACTTGGTCGACTTTCCTTATTTTAGGGTTAACCCAATTCTAATTTCTCCATTAAAATTATTATTGAAATAATTTATTTTGTATTCAATTTGAATTATAATACACTCATCACTTCACTTTATTATTTATCCTTTAAAAATCTCTTAAACCACTTTGACTACTTTGACCTTTTGGGGCTTCTAGATGACATATGAGGGTCCTCCAACTTCGTAAGGCCATAACTCTCAAACCGTCAGGATTTATGTGGCGTTCCACATACCACCAGAAATTGCATGAAATTTACTATCCATATAGAACAATATTATCTTAAAATATATCATAACTCATACCTTTACCCATCAAACAAACTTGGGTCCATTACCCAAACCCGGGGTATCCAACTTCTCATGGCCATAACTCTCTAACTGTGAGGAGTTATGTTACGTTCCACATACCACCGGAAATGGCATGACAAGCAATATCCATATATTATAGTTTCCATGCAAAATTCACTATCCTTCATCTCATTATTTCACAATTAAGCATGGGTTCTCTTACTCCGCAAAGCGTCTTCCCGTGAGGGCTTTCACCATAAGGGGACCACTTTGGAGTTCATCCATATTTACTTCTTATTAACCATGAAAAAACAATAATGAGTCATATTTACATCAAACAATATTGGGTCCATTACCCAAACCTTTGTGCTACAAGGATTTCTTCAAGGGTTGACATCAATGACAACCAACCTTAATCAACAATCTCCCCCTTTGGCATTGATGGAAACACTATGATGAAATAATTAAATCATATCACTCATGCTCCCCCTGGAACCATGCCTTTTTCCTCTGCATCTGATAAATATGCTCCCCCTGGAACCATGCCTTTGTCCTTTGCATCTGATAAATCTCCCCCCCTTTGTCATCAATGGCAAATGTATCTTTCCATCCGGGGTTGCTCCCCCTGACTAAACTTTCCTCTTATGGTGATTCCTTGTGTACATCTAAGACATATAAGATAAGCATTCAAAAAGAATTCAAACATAATTCATTTTGGAGTAGAAATAACTCTACGTCTTTGGTGAAGATATTCAAAGGCTTCCCGTGGAAGTGGTTTTGTAAAGATGTCTGCCACTTGTTCTTTTGTGCCCACATACTCAACTCTGATGTTCTTTTCTACAACCTGTTCCCGTAGAAAGTGATACTTGATTGGAATGTGCTTCATCTTGGAATGCATCACGGGGTTTTTTGAGATATTGATGGCACTTGTATTATCACAATATATTGGAATGGGCTCATCATACTCAACCTGTATATCTGTTGAAGTTTGTTTCATCCAAAGAACCTGTGTACAACATGTTGTTGCTGCAATATACTATGCCTTGGCTGTAGATAGAGATATTGATGATTGTTTCTTTCTTAGCCATGATACCAAACACTCACCTAAGTAGAACGTTGCTCCACTAGTGCTTCATCGGTCATCAATAAAACCTGCCCAATCTGCATCTGTGTAGGCAATAAGTGATAGATCTTTTCCTTTTGGATACCATAATCCAAACTCTTATGTTCCTTT
>JZKD02S0191391.1:228259-238668 GCA_000966675.3 Picea glauca | reverse complement strand
TTGATTTCCAAACTTGAAATCCTTGTGCCTGTATATATGTCTTCATCCTTATGCTCCAAAAAGCATACTTCTGTCCATCAAACTGTGGTATTCCATTTTTATACGAGTTGGTACTTTCCATGATCTACCTTTCAGTGGTTAAATTGATTTCTGAAGGAACCTGCTATGATACCAATTGTTGGATTACTGAGAGGGGGGGTGAATCAATAATAGTGTAATTATAATCATTTTTATTCAATTGTTATATCAATGTAGAATTATTATCCAATAATGAGCAGTAAGAAATAAACAATCACATACATACACAGTACACCAGTGTTTTATGTGGAAACCCAAATCGGGAGAAAACCATAGAATTATTTTTATTATATGTCTTGAAGAATTACATTCATTGGAAGAACCAACTTCCTTTTTTTTCTAGCTGCATCTGGAAGGAGGCTCCAACCCCCTAGTTTCTTAGGCTACAACCTGAGGGAAGCTCCAACTCCCCAATTCTCTGGCTACAACTAGAAGGAGGCTACAACCCCCTATGTTCTCCGGCTACAACCACCTGTCCTTGCCCCGTCCTGCCACCCTGAAGTAGAAGTTGAATGATGGAACCACTGTCACACTATAACTGTGAGATATACCGTTGTAAATTTGTACCAATCAATCTAAACCATGCATCAACCATGCATCAACCTGTACCTCAACCTGTAATCAATCTGTACCATAAACAAGTGCATCAACCATGCACCAACCTATACCAAACAACTTGTAATCAACTTGTACCATAAAAAAGTGCATCCAACCATGTACCAAGTATGTACCAATCATGTGTCAACTACTCATCAACCAACATCAGCAACTATACACCTCATGTATGTGCCAACTCATCAACTACTTGTCTCAACCATGTACTCAACATGTAACTCAACCAAAAGACCTCATCAATTTCATTATCCAAATATGATTTGTAGATCTATAATAGACCTAGTGTATATGATCACATTTCTGCAAACCTTCCTTAACTTTAACAACAAGAGACTAGCATTTTCATCAAACTTTGCTTTAGTCTCACATGCCTAGTTTTGGATTAGTCAACAACCCTAACTTAAGTAAAATAACTTTGTACCTGTAATGCATAAATATATGAAACTAATACAAAATGTTATTCAGTGTATTTTATGCAATTCCTCCAAATTTCACTACTTGGAACCTCTTAGAAAAGGAGTTATATAAAAAATGGCATACCTTGCTGAATTCTGGCTTATTCTAGAGAGAAACCTTGTAGAGCGTGCCCCACACAGAATATTTGCTCAATTGATATAAAACTATTACAAATAATACTAAATACTATAACCTAACCAACACATTTTGTCTCACTGAATTTGGATCTGTTATGAATAAGTTACAGTGTTTTTACCCGAAACACCTATTTTTGACTAGTTTCAGGACTAGCCACAAACCCTATTTTCCACGGAGTGTAACTCCAAAAATACAACGAAAAACATAATGAATTTTTTACCACAGATACTTGGATATGTTTTCACAATGGAATAGAAATTTCATGGTTTGAATCATTATAGAAAAAAAATTATAGCGAAAATGGTGAGATGACCAGTAAATAACATACCTTAGAAAGCACCATCAAAAGAATTTATCCTTCCTTGCATTTCGGCCTTATTTTCTTCACCTTCACTCATAATTATAGTTTATATATCCTTGGTTACCTCAAACACCTATATATATTCAATATTCTCAAGTGTGTGTTAAATGAGAGAGCCTCGCCTCTTATTTATACTCTCCCAATAGCTTCCTTAAAAACATCTTCTAGGTCACTTGGCCGACTTTCCTTATTTTAGGGTTAACCCACTTCTAATTTCTCCATTAAAATTATTATTGAAATAATTTATTTTTTATTTAATTTGAATTATAATACACTCATCACTTCACTTTATTGATTATCCTTTAAAAATCTCTTAAACCACTTTGACTACTTTGACCTTTTGGGGCTTCTAGATGACATATGAGGGTCCTCCAACTTCGTAAGGCCATAACACTCAAACCGCGAGGAGTTATGTGGCGTTCCACATACCACCAAAAATGGCATGATGTGTAATATCCATATATAATAGTATTATCTGAAAAATATCATAACTCGTATTGTTACCCATTAAACAAACTTGGGTCCATTACCCAATCCTGGGGTCTCCAACTTCTCATGGCCATAACTCTCTAACCGTGAGGAGTTATGTTACGTTCCACATACCACCGGAAATGGAATGACAAGAACTATCCATATATGATCGTTTCCATGAAAAATTCACTATCCTTCATCTCATTATTCCACAATTAATCATGGGTTCTCTTACTCCGCAAAGCGTCTTCCCGTGAGGGATTTCACCATAACGGGACCACTTTGGAGTTCATCCATATTTACTTTTTATTAACCATGAAAAAAAAATAATGAGTCATATTTACATAAAAAAATATTGGGTCCATTACCCAAACCTTTGTGCTACGGGGCTTTCTTCAAGGGTTGACATCAATGACAACCAACATTAATCAACAGTTTCAATCTTTCATATCCCTTGTTCCGTGAACTACATTTTGTACCTGAATGATCCACGATCTACATTTTTTCCATTCAATTTCCTGAGCTCCTAAGTATCTCATCCCTTCTATGATCAGTCCGATTGATCGCATAAAACTTATCCAATTCTTAACCTTTTGCAACGACGGGTTGGCAGGTTCCTGGGTTGGTGGGTTCACAAAAGTCCCAAAATGTTATTTTCTTTTGTCTGTCCCCACCACCTTCGCATTATTCCCAAAACAAATTTAATATGGTTTAATGCTAATAACTCATCATGCAAGTCTCAAAAATATTGTCCTTAATAGGTGAAGGGATCGGGGAATTTTCTCATTTAATCACATTAAAGCATGATTTGCGGAAGATTATTTATTATCTCACAAGTGCTCATTTCTAATATTATCTGGATCAAAAGAATACTCTCATCAACTTATGGCAACAACAACTCGAAAACAATTCTGTGGAGATACTTTGAACATTTTTGGATGAGAGGATCAAAATTTTCAGTGGTCTAGAGCATACTCTTATTATTCATCCCCTTTTTCTCAGAATGAAGTAATTTGGACATCCAGAATTGCGTGTGTAGGTTGTGTTCGTGAAGTTTTTTAATGCAAGAAATTAGTGTCCTGGTGTGCCAAGAAATACATACCGAGCCAGTGTATGATTCCACTCCAGGACCATTCTCCCTTCTTTATTTCACCGCAAGTATTTCGTAAAATGTCGAAACTCCCAGAGCCAACACTCACCTTCAAAGGTGAAGATTGCTGGGAATTCTTGAAAAAACATGACAATGACATGGATATTTTACCTGAATTATTGGAGAATCCCACGACCATCCCTGAAGATATTACCAGATTGTAGGTCAGCCTTTTCAAAAACCCATTTCGAGAAATTTCCTGGTTATTTACCAGAGTTACAGGCCAAGAAAATAATGCTTTCATTTCTCGTATGATTCTTTACATATTATATTTTACCGTCAAGGAGCATGCCATTTTTTATTGGGGGATGTTGATTTCCATTGAAATATCTTCCCAATTGTCTCAATATAAAAAGGAAAATAAATTCTTTATGTCTTCTTATTTGGTTTTTGTGATAACACATTGTTGTCAGTTTCCTAAATTGTCTATATGCAAGAAGGTGAATTATGAATTCGACCCTGTGACCTTTTGGTAACAAGCATTATGGAGGCACAGAGATTCCCTACATTTTTGTGAAGTTTTCAAAGACTTTTTCTCGGTTTTTAAATAATTGTTGTTTCAACGAGATAACCCAATAATATCTACTCAAGCCAGTAGATTACTGGATAGAAAGGGGACTTTGGAAAAAATGGAGAATTACAATGTCATCATGATTTTTGGCGCCAAGGAAAATCCTTCCTTTCTTCCATGCCATATATATGACAAAATGTTTGTTACATAAGTTGCAAGGAAATATAACTTTTGTCTACACTTTTTTTATGAAAATAAAAAATCAATTCATGCCTTTGCCTTGGAAAGTTGGGGATTTTGTATTCAGAAGTATGAACAAAATTGATGAATTTTCAAACCACTTCCACAACTTGAATCTCAAGTATGTTGAAAGGATCATAGGGGTCGACCCTAATGGGATGTTTGTGGAACATATGTTAACAATAGGTTTTAGCAATTCGTTTATCCACACTATCCTAGGAGAAGAAGAAGATAATCACCAGGGAAATCCTACCCACACAACTGGTGACTTAGAGATGGTTCTTAGAACAAATGAATTGTATAAACAGAGAGGAAAAGGTCCCAACACGAAGAGTGCCTAGTCCCCAACTATGAATCCTAAGACTACAACACCTCGGAGAAATTCTCTAGTGACCCACCCATCTAAGAAGCTAACCAACAATAGTTCAGGAGGAGGAGGAGATAAGAACATCTTCTAGGAAAAAATGAAAGCTCACATAAACTTCCTCTGAGGAAGAAGAGGAAGAATATTGTACAAGAGGAAGAAGAGAATCACGTCAAAAGTGATATCAATAGATTTTTCCCTCAAAGATACGGAACTCAAGGCCGACATTGAGAAGATGTTTCCTAACATTGATCAACTAGGAGTCATGGCACATCAAAATCAGTCGTTGGAAATTGTTGAAAAATGAGATATTTGGTGAAGAAGAATCATTTGTGCTTTAGAGCATTGTTTTTGACAACGAGTCTACAAAAATTAATTATTTATAAGAGTGATGTGAAAAATAAAAAGGGGAAATATCGTTCGGAGGTTAACCTAATAAATATGCGGCCTTCCCAAATTTCCAGAATTCATAAAGCAACTAGAGATGCATTGGAATATTCCATTGGTGGTCTCAAAGAAGAAAATATAAAGTTAAAGGAAAGGATTAAGGAAATTTAAGAGACTTTGATGCCTCTTCCACTCCTTGCCATACCTTTGGCAATTTTTTGACCCGCCATGCCTGCAACCAAAATAAAATGTTCCTCAAGCTTACTCATATCATCCAAGAGCTATGTGGAGAAGAATATCAAGAAAATAATGGCGTTGATTACAGAAGCTTGGTAAATTTAAAAAAGCATGATTTATTTTGGCTCGAGGGCACATGCCTTCCTTGAATATCTTCAGGTCGACCTAAAAAGTGAAGAAGGTTTCTATCTTGAAGCCATGGTACCCTTTGGTATTAAAGTTTCCAATATGTCAGAGTTAAAGAGAAGAGAGAAGGACCTTCCCTCTCCAAGTTAGATCAAGCAACTGAATGCTTACTGGAAAGAAAAAATAAAGAACTTGAACAACATTGTATAGGCATGCAACCAAGTCATAACAAGGAGATAAGAGCTATTCGAAAGACTCACAGAGGTGGACCTAGCCGGAAGCACTAACGAGGGCCAATATACCAAGTTGATCCTCAACTCATTATTCCTAACAAAACAACAGTTCGTTGAGCAAGTTGAGATTTTTAAAACATTGTCAATTGAGAAATTCTATGTCATAATTGAATATGATGAGAACACCATAGATAACTGTCTAGTAGATTATTCCATAAAAAATAAGGATATTGAAGAAATATTACATGGAATTTCCATTGATCTCCATGACTTGGAGGGCGAGTTGTTCAATATTAAAATCCGACATGAAATCAACATGGAACCTATGAAAAGTTACATTGTAGAATGGTTCAATAAGGCTATCGAAAAATTGACAAATGAAGGGAAATAAGAAGTTGAGACGGTTCATGTAACCGTCAATGAAAACGATAAAAGGACATCAACGAGAAAATGAAGACACGAGTGACCATCATAGTAAGTTTATGCTGATCACATATTTCTTGTATTTATCAAGTACTTTATCCAATTATTCCACCTCTTTCACTAGAAAGGTTTAACTGTAGAATGATAACTCCTTTTTTCTTCTTACCAGGTCTAGTTGATTCTTCTATCGCCCATCGTATTCTCTCTAAAAATATTATTTATTTTATTTATTTTCTTTATGGTCTGTGGGAGCCCCAATCCCAGTCTTTAAGACAAACTCATTTACAATTTCAAGGATATGTAATACACTATATATTTTTTGAAATTCCAAGAGAACTATTTCGGGAACAATATCTACTATGCTTTGTAACCCTGTTTTCAGAATATAAAGTATTTGAGGTTGATCTATCATTATCTTTATTTGAGATTCCCATATTTCCACTCTATTAAAGTTCTCTTATGCATGCAAATCATCTTCTTTTTTATTTTATGTGATTAGACATATTTATCCCAAACTATGATGGATGTGAGGAAATTTTTCTTATTTTCTTTAAATGTGTGATTCCAAGTCCTTTCTCAGGAAATTTCTTAAAAAAAAAAAAAATTCCTTTTACCTTATTGTGATTTTTATGTTTCTTTGAATTACTATAACGGACTTCTGGCAAGTCCCACATTTTGAATATTTTAAAATCTCAAGAAAATCTAAAGAGGAGTACCACCTCTATAAAAACGCAGGGGGATTTATATCCTCGTGAGGTTTCCGTTTTGGTCCTAATGGATTCAAGTGTCAACATTTTTGGTGAACATACTGGGGACATGAACTTAAAATTCGGAACCTGGCCCATCATTTGTGAAATAATATATGACTTTATCCCAAGGTAATCATCCCCATTTCGAAATTGGATTGAATAATCAATGAAGCATTCTACACCAGTTGTACAATCTGGTAATAACAACAACCCAGACTCAAGAAGAGTTAGAAGGGTCCTGGAATATATTAGTCCAAGAAGAAGAAAGATAAATCCTCTGAAGACAGAGGAGAGAGGAATGACAAGATCAAAGAAATCAAATGCTAGCTATAGCAGCACAAGAACAAGGTTGGGATTGAAGCTAGAAGAATACAAGGGACCCATTACCATAAGTAAAATCAAGCAACTCTCTATTATTAGAAGTGAAAAATCTAGACCTGAAGTCTTCCTAGACATGGCATAAATGAACGAACAACCCCGAAATGAGCATCATGAGGAGCGATAAGGAGGTGGAAGAGATGCTGCAAGAATCTAGGGAAAACTAGGATTTGAAAATCGAAGGAGGGTAAGAGATTCCCCTCTAAATATTATAAGGGTGAGAAACATTATCTCTTTGTTCTCCCTAAGGGTACCTTAAATGAATTTTTTGGCTACGGAGCGATTGATGCAAAGAGGCATATTCACTTATTTCTTAATGTTTGTGATTTTCACCGTGTTGAGCATGACGATGTCATGGTAAGGTTGTTTATGCAAACCTTATAAGGAAGAGCATATGAATGATATACAACGTTTCTCAGTAGATCCATTCGCTCATTTAATGACCTCAAATTTATGTTCCTGACTATGTTTTCCCCTCCAATTTCTTATCATACCCTTCTCACCAATTTCACCTAGATTGGTTTGAGGAAGAATGAGAGGATACAATATTTTAATCTCAAGTTCAATAAAACATTGAGTATGATTCCAGAAGATAAAATACCAAATGACCCAGTCATCCTTGGTTTTTATAAGAATGCAATGCCCCTGAATGTAAAATGTGCTATCAAAACATCCCAAATGGATACTTTAGAGGAGGCAATGACTAAAGCCACTGACATGGAAGAGATTATGATTGAAACGGTAACCGACCCCAAAATTATACTAGGAAGATTAAAAAGGAAGATGGGATGATTAAATATTGATAACCAAGGAGCTTCTAGTTCAAGAAAAAACAAAGAATTCAAGCCTCGACCGACTCAAAACCAAACGATCAGAGGAGTATTTTTCAAGGGGACCATACTTTATGTAAAGTTTGATCCTGCAACAACACATGAAACTAAGCAAAGAATCGAAATTGCACAGATGAATAGAACCATCAAACAAATTCAGAATGAGATAAATAGAATAAGAAGAGGAGACAATTACGTGCCAAATCCAAGAATTCCAATCCCAGAGAAAAGGATGAACCCTCCCCAAGAAAACATGGTGAGATTTGAAAACATGGATAACCCGTAAAGACCACGGTTCTGAGGCATCCTAAACCAAATGCATTTGTTCTGGATGATGTCTATGATGAGAAATTAATTGAGCAAGAGAATTATTACTTACCTGATGAGATCTCCGAAACTGTATAAATGGATGGATGTGAGACATCCATGTATATATTTGAAGAAGGTGACAATGATCCCAACTCGCAAGAAAATGTCTCCCAAACAAGAGGGTTTGTAAATAGACCAAAAAATAAAGGCAAATCTGATAAAGAGAACCAAAAAGAAAAAGAAAAGGAAAAAACAAATGAGAAGAGAACAAATGAGAAAGTGACGGATGGCGTTGGGAGAATAAGGAAACACATTACGTCAAAATCCACTCAAATGACATATAATGTTGTAGAAGATTTAAGTAAATTAAGGATAACCCTTCCCTTAATAGAAGTGGTGAAGATTCCCCAACAAAGAGAGAACATTTTGAAGTTGTTGGATAATCCATCTGAACGAGCATAAGCTGTCATTACCAGTCCTAAACAAACCCTGGCCAATCGACTACCAAGATGAGAGGTAAAATTCTTCCCTTTTACATTTCTATTGAAAATCATGATGTTGCACTGCATAATTGTTTACTTGAAAATGGCACAATGAACAATATCATGCCACTGGTAGTCATGGAGGCATTGGGCATGAGTTGCACCAAGTATTATGAGACCGGTTGTTACACATTATTTTCATCATCCCTATGATCGTTAATGATGTAAACCTATCTGTGGCCTTCAGAGGGGTCACAGTGACCTGAGTTCCTAAAGAGAGAAGGGAGAAAAACTTTTCCTGAGACAAGAAGTTGCATTTTCCTATGTAAAAACCTTATAAAAAAGGATGTTCACAGGTTGCTATATAGGCAGGGTGCGAGAATGACCAATTCTCGCAGGTTGCACTATAGCCAGGGTGCGAACAGTTCATAGGTTGCACTATAGCTAGGGTGCGAGAATGCCAGCACGTGGGAAAAACGAGCGTTTTCTCGAATCTTCTAGAAGTAGAAGCTTCTATGGTGAGGTGGCATCCGAATGGTTTGGATCTTACTCGCTTTCATGATTTAGTGGGATCATCCTAACCTCCTCACCTTATCCTCTTCAACTTATAAAAGGAGAGGAATTCTCATGGAGAAAGTTAGCTTGAGATTTTGTGAGCTTGTGGGTTCTTGTTCTTTGGCTTGGAATTATTGGCTTGGTTAGAGTGGCTTTGAGATTGGTTTTGTCAAGATAGATTGTGAGTAGCTATCAGATCTATGGTTTCAGAATCCTTGGAGCAAAAAGTGTGTGGGGAAAGAAGGACAGTTGGAAGGGACCTTACGACATCAAGGCAATGGTTGTAATATCTCTTTCACATTTAATATGATATAGTAATATGTTCCTTTCCCATAAAGATGATGTCACTTTATTACATAATTCCTTGATCATATGTATAGACTAGCTATTGAATATATTAATCTGCCTTTGCTTCGATTGGTTTGTATTGTTGTGATCTGAACGGTGCAAGAGCATTGGAGAAAAGCTTGGAACAACAGAGACCTAAGGAAAGCGTTCATAAGGTATGTTCATAATCCTTATCTCTTAGTTCATTCAATAGGCTAGATCTAGGGAAAGTGTATTATTCTGTCCTGTTTTGTTCTAGATCTAGGTGGATCTAGGAAGATCGGTTTGTGTCCGCACTTACGAATTTATCCTATAACAAAATTGGCGACTCAACTGGGGAACGAATTGTTTCCTAGTTAGTCTAGTTTCCTTTGCTTTGATTGCTTGATTTATGGTCTCTCAGTCTGTGGGAAATCCATCAAGACTCTTTGGATCTGAGAGTTCTCTCAGAAATTTTGCCCTTTTTTCAAATTTTTTCTTGTTTACAGGCATTCTCGCACTGTACCCTTTAGTGGCCTGCGAGAATCACTTGGGTTCGCACCCTGGTGTTCAGTCCAGTGCGAACACCTCACAATCAACCCATGTCTTGCCTGCGAGAATACCTAATTCTCACACTGTAATATACTGTCAGCCTGCGAACTTGTTGGTGAAAATTTTTGGATTAGGTCTTATCATTTTTTGATGCCCAGTTTTGCTTTGATCAACTGGATTGAAATTTTGGAGCCTATATTGATCTATTTACAGTCTGCTTGACATTCTTTGAGTTGCTTTTAGCCACTTTTGCTTTGTTTGGTTTTGAAGGATTAGTCTCTTTCTTTGAGTTTCTTTCAATTACAAAGCGTTTGTTTTCTTTAGAATTGCTTAGGGAAAGATAAGATTTCTTCTGAATAGTTCGATTTAAAAGAAAACTTTTAGTTTGGGTTTCTTTGTTTTAAGAAAGTTCATTATTGCTTTTAGTGAAATTTTTGAAACAAAAAGATTTAATTTCT
>JZKD02S0191391.1:209938-223629 GCA_000966675.3 Picea glauca | reverse complement strand
ACACTCGACAAAGTATTTCAGCTATCACTCTGTTCTAACTTCATACTTTGGGGGGCTCTCTGTTACACATTATTTTTTTCATCCCTATGATCGTTAATGATGTAAACCTATCTGTGGCCTTCAGAGGGGTCACAGTGACCTGAGTTCCTAAAGAGAGAAGGGAGAAAAACTTTTCCTGAGACAAGAAATTGCATTTTCCTATGTAAAAACCTTATAAAAAAGGATGTTCGTAGGTTGCTATATAGGCAGGGTGTGAGAATGACCAATTCTCGCAGGTTGCACTATAGCCAGGGTGCGAACAGTTCACAGGTTGCACTATAGCTAGGGTGCGAGAATGCCAGCACGTGGGAAAAACGAGCGTTTTCTTGAATCTTCTAGAAGGAGAAGCTTCTATGGTGAGGTGGCATCCGAATGGTTTGGATCTTACTCGCTTTCATGATTTAGTGGGATCATCCTAACCTCCTCACCTTATCCTCTTCAACTTATAAAAGGTGGCATCCGAATGGTTTGGATCTTACTCGCTTTCATGATTTAGTGGGATCATCCTAACCTCCTCACCTTATCCTCTTCAACTTATAAAAGGAGAGGAATTCTCATGGAGAAAGTTAGCTTGAGCTTTTGTGAGCTTGTGGGTTCTTGTTCTTTGGCTTGGAATTATTGGCTTGGTTAGAGTGGCTTTGAGATTGGTTTTGTCAAGATAGATTGTGAGTAGCTATCAGATCTATGGTTTCAGAATTCTTGGAGAAAAAAGTGTGTGGGGAAAGAAGGACAGTTGGAAGGGACCTTACGACATCAAGGCAACGGTTGTAATCTCTCTTTCACATTTAATATGATACAGTAATATGTCCCTTTCCCATAAAGATGATTTCACTTTATTACATAATTCCTTGATCATAGGTATAGACTAGCTATTGAATATATTAATCTGCCTTTGCTTGGATTGGTTTGTATTGTTGCGGTCTGAACGGTGCAAGAGCATTGGAGCAAAGCTTGGAACAACAGAGACCTAAGGAAAGTGTTCATAAGGTATGTTCATAATCCTTATCTCTTAGTTCATTCAATAGGCTAGATCTAGGGAAAGTGTATTATTCTGTCATGTTTTGTTCTAGATCCAGGTGGATCTAGGGAGATCGGTTTGTGTCCGCACTTACAGATTTATCCTATAACACCGGTGAAATTATATATGCAATTGATTCTAGAAAGGTGCCATCCTACGTAGATATCAAGGAATTTTATGCTTGGATTACAACAGTCCCCCATATCATTACAATTTTCAATATTATTGTGGTAGACCTTCCTACGATATATGGATTTATGCTAGGAAGAGACTGGACGTCTATGATTAGAGAATATATAATGAATGGTGGAAGTTGTATGATGTTGCCAGGAAAAGAAGGAGCAATTATTAAAGTGCCCCATGAACCTAGAAAATCCTTCTCCTTTAAAAATAAGGACAATGAATTGATGTAGGATTATATAGATGCCGGAATTGGAAACTACACTATCCTAGACATAGAGCATAACAAAAATATGGAGCAATTGCAAGACATGAAGAATCAAGAGTATCAATTTGAGGGGTACTAGAGGATGTCCTTTGATGGAGCTTGTTCTAATTCTGGAAATGGAGTTGGAATTGTTCTTATGAGTCCAAGTAATATTATGCATCCACACGCTATTAGACTGGAGTTTTCATGCACCAATAACGAGGAAGAGTTTGAAGCTTTGATTCAAGGGATGATCATTACACGGGAGATGAAAATAGAACATCTAATTGTAACTAGTGACTCAGAGGTGGTCATCAATCAGGTGACTCAGAGATATAAAATAAAAAAAGAAATACTTAAGTTGTATTTGAAAAGGGTTAACGAATTGATGGAATCTTCCAATTCCATCAACATTTATTTTATTCCAAGGGATAAGAATCATAAGGCAGATTCACTAGACTTGGTGGCCTCATTGTCAAGTACCCGATGATACCCAAAGAAAAATGTCTTTCCAAGTAGAAATAGATTTCTAACCATCCGTGTCCGATAACATTGAGTACTTGCAAGTGTTTGAGAATGATGAACAGCTATAATTTTTTTTGTTAAATGATGATGATGATGAATATGATCACACATCTATTGTCCCCAAAGATTTTTTAGAATCTGAATCTCTTTTCACAAAAATGATCATGCTAAGAATCTCCTCGAAGAAGTTTCAGTTCGAAAGGTACAAGAAAAGAGAAAAGTCAATATTGGAACTGACAATTCCCCGAAGTACGTCAACTTGGGAGTTGATTTCACCACTGAGGAAGTAGATCAATATGGTTCCTTGTTCAAAGAATACATCGATTTGTTTTCTTGGACCTATGATGATTTAAAATCTTATGATAAGACTACATTCCAACATGTCATGCATTTGAGGGAAGGATCCAAGCTAGTGAAGCAAAAGATAAGGATGATGAATCTCAAGATGAAACCTATGGTAATTCTTGAATTGGAGAAATTAAAGAAGGAAGGAATAATTTATACCATTAGACACTCAGACTGACTTTCAAATCCTGTAATTGTAATAAAAAAGACCAGAGAAATTTGGATGTGTGTCGACTTTAGAGACCTTAACAAAGAAAGCATAAAAGATAACTTTCATTTGTTTAATATGGAGCTCCTTCTCCAACAAGTTATTGGATTGACCTACATGTCAATGTTGGATGGTTTTTTGAGATAAAATCAAGTCTTGTTAGCTGAATAAGATAGGGCGAAAACAAAATTTATCACACCTTGGGAGACATACGCATATGCTAAAATTCCCTTTGGTTTGAAAAACGTTGGAGCCACATTATAGAGGGCCATGGATCATGCATTCAGCGGGTTGATAGGAAATTTTATGGAAGACTATCAATATGACTTGATGGTTCATTCAAAGAAAAGAGAGGATTGTATCCATCATTTGAGAAAGGTTTTTGAAATATGTAGATTATATGGTGTTTCTTTGAATCCAAAGAAATGCTTATTCGTTGTGACTCAAGGAAAATTGTTGGTCCATATTGTATGCAAGGAAGGGATTTTCATAGATCCAAAAAGAATTAAAGAAATAAACAAGCTCAAACCCCCGACATCCAAGAAGGGAGTCCAATCATTTTTCGGCAAGATCAATTTTGTGCGGATATTTGTTCTCGATTACGCAAGTATCGTGAAGCTGATAAATTTGTTGCTGAAAAAGGAGCAGAGCTTTGAATGGAAAACAAACACTCAGGAGGCGTTCAATAATATCAAAGGATCAATCACCATTGCTTCTGTCCTCATTATCCTGAACTTTCAAAGATATTTCCTCATCTACTCATTTGCTACAGAGACAGTCGTTGCATATGTTCTTACTCAAAATAATATCAAAGGAGAATAACTCCCAAAAAGTTTCATGAGCAAAACCCTACATGACTATGAGTTGAGGTATTAAGAACTGGAGAAGAAGGCCTTGGATCTTGTAAAATCAATAGCACACTTTCGCATGCACATATTGAACTCCCATGTTATTGCTTATGTTCCCTCATCACTAGTGAAGATGCTTCTGAATCAACAATTGAGAGAAGGAAAATAGGCTAACTGGTAGGAAAATATACAAGAATATGACATCGATATTAAACCTTTAAAAGCTATCAAAGGACAAGGTTTATGTAAGCTCATATCAAATGGGGATTTGGTCGATGGAATGATTTCAATTTCATTCAGGGAACCATTAGCTGATTCAGAATGATAGGGAGATATTATATTCTACTTAAGGTATGGGAAATTTCCTGTCACCATGAACCCCAAAGAGAGAAGAAAACTAAAGATGAAGGAAAATAAATACGTGTTGATTTATGACATACTATTCAAAATAAATTATGATGGTATACTACTGAGATGTGTTGATGAAAATCAAGCCCAAGAATTAATAAGATAATTCCATGAGGGAATATACGGTGGACACTTTTCACCTACTGCAACTGAGCACAAGATAATAAGAGCAGGATTCTATTGGCCATCGATTTTCAGAGATTCATATTCCATGATAAGGAATTGTTTTTCATGTCAATAATTTTCAAGAAAAATGAAGAGATCTACGATGCCTTTGTAGCCCATAATTGTAGAACTCCGGTTCTCCCAATGGGGACTTGATGTTGTGCGGCCAATTAATTCAAAGTCTAGCAAGGGGCACATATATATTCTCACAGCTACTGATTACTTCACGAAATGGCCAGAAGCGGTGGCATTAAAAAAGGTCGATGTTGAAGAGCTAATTAAATTCCTCAAAGACAATATTTTGTCGAGATTTGGTGTCCCAAATAAATTTATCATAGAAAATGGTTCGATTTTCATCAGGTCAAAGTTTACAGAGTTTTGTAGAGAATATGAAATCATCATGGGTCAATCATCAAATTATTATCCATAAGGCAATGGCCTTGCTAAATCCACAAACAAAACACTTGTTCAGATACTAAAAAAAACCATTGACAATAATCAAAGGAATTGGCACCTAAATATAACGGATGCATTATGGGAAAGAAAAACAACTCTGAAGGATAGCACTAGGATGTCTCCATATCTATTATGGTATATGGGAAATAATCGAAAATGTTGATTAGTCTCGAACTTAATGCATGGATTTATGTGGTCAATATAGAAGATACATAAGACATTTTTCCCATCTAGAGGAGAATCGATCAATTGTTGAAGTTGGAAGAAGAATGAAGCAAATCCTTTAATCAAAATTCTTAGAGGAAGCAGAGCGTCAAAATATATTTTGATTAGAGAACAACTATAAATAATTTCTAGAAGGGAGAGTTGGTGCTACTTTGGAACAAGTCCAAGGAGAAACCGTCCATGCATACAAATTTTGAAGCACTTTGGATCAGACCATAAGTCATCGAGAAGATCTTGGGTTATAACTCCTATATGCTCCAAGACATGAAGGGTAAAATACTAATGCTACCTATCAATGGGAAAAATTTGAAAGGTTTATTTTCTTAAGACTTTCTCATTCTCATTGTACATAACTTTATTTTTTAGTTTGTATATTCTTAATCTGACTCCATAGCCCAATGGGCAGAAGCACCTAGTCATGAAAGAATCTGGATTCTTGACATCCCACAGGGGGTTATCATCCCACGGTTTGAGTCAGTTGTTAAGACCAATTCCCGCTTCCATAATTTCCCTCCCCTTCTCTATTTTCCCAACTCCTTTTGTCCTTTTTCTTTTCCCTCTTCTATACTTACCCTAATTCCCCTTTTATTTTTTCCCTTCTATTCTCCCTTTCTAGTTCTTATACTTAGTGGTTTTTCCAAAATGATGGGTTCACGGGTTGGAAGACTCGTGGATCCTCATTTCCATCCACACTCTCACTTCAGGAGTCCGACCAACCACCACATTATTCTATACTTAACCGTTTTTGTAGTCGCGGGTTCCCGGGTTGGCGGGTTTCAAGCTTTCAGATCCCTTGTTCCGTGAACTACATTTTGTACATGAACGATCCACGATCTACATTTTGGCCATTTGATTTCCTGAGCTCCTAAGTATCTCATCCCTTCTATGATCATTTTGATCGACCGCATTACAACACTTATCCAATTCTTAACCTTTTTCAACGACGGGTTTATGGGTTCCTAGGTTGGCGGGTTGACAAAAGTCCCAAAATGTTATTTTCTTTCATCCATCCCCGCCACCTTCATGCTATTCCAAAGACACATTTAATATGTTTTAATGATAATAACTTATCATGAATGTACTATAAATATTTTCATTAATAAGTGAAGGGCTCAAGGAATTTTCTCATCAAATCACATTAAAGCATGATTTGAGGAAGATTATATATTATCTCACGAGCGCTCGTTTCTAATATTAAATGGATCAAAAGAACGCTCCCATCAACTTATGGAAGTAGAATCTTGACAACATTTCTATGGAGATACTTCGAATATTTTTGGATGAGAGGATCATAATTTTCAGTGGTCTAGAGCATACTTTTATTATTCATCCCCTTCTACTCAGAAGGAAGTAATTTGGACATCCCAAATTGTGCATGCAGGTTGTGTTCATGAAGTTTTTTACTACAAGGAATTGGTTTCCTGGTGCATCAAGAAATATATACCGAGCCAGTCGATGATTCCACTCCAAGACCATTCTCTCATCGTTCTTTCGCCGCAAGTATTTCGTAAAATGATGAAACTCCCAGAGCCGACACTCACCTTCAAAGGTGAAGATTGTAGGGACTTCTTGAAAAAACATGACAATGGCCTGGATATTTTACCTGAATTATTGGAGAATCCCACGACCATCCTTGAAGATATTACCATATTGTAGGTCAGCCTTTTCAAAAACCCATTTTGGGAAATTGCCTGGTTAATTACCATAGTTATGGGCCAAGAAAATATTGCTTTCATTTCCCGTATGATTCTTTACATCTTATACTTTACCGTCAAGGAGGAGACCATTTTTTATTGGGGGAAGTTGATTTCCATTGAAATATATTCCCAATTGTCTCAATATAAAAATGATAAGAAATTATTTATGTCTTCTTATTTGGTTTTCGCGATAGCACATTGCTGTTAGTTTCCTAAATTGTCTATACGCAAGAAGGTGAATTGTGAATTCGACCCTGTGACCTTTTGGTACCAAGCGTTATGGAGGCACAAATATTCCCTGCATTTTTATGAAGTTTTCAATGAATTTGTATCATTTATTAAAGAGTTTTTATTTGGACGAGATGCCCCAAGAATATCTTCTCAAGCTAGTATATTCCTGGATAGAAAGGGGACTTTGGAACAAAAGGAGAATTACAATGTCATCAGGGTTTACAACTCCAAGAAAAATCCTTCCTTTCTTCCATGACATGTATCTGACATAATGTTTGTTACATAAGTTGCAAGGAAATATAAATTTTGAATGCACCTTTTTTATGAAAAAAAAAAAAAAAATTCATTCCTTTTCCTTGGAAAGTTGGGGATTTTGTATTCAAAAGTATGAACAAAATTGATGAATTTTCAAACCACTTCCACAACCTGAATCTCAAGTATGCTAAAAGGATCAGAGGGTTTGACCCTAATGGGATATTTTTGGAGCATATGTTAACAATAGGTTTTATCAATTTGTTTATCCACATTGTCCTAAGAGAAGAAGAATAAAATCACCAAGGAAATCCTACCCACACTGCTGGTGACTTAGAGACAGTGCTTAGTAGAAATGAATTGTATAAAAATAGAAGAAAAGGTACCAGCGAAAAGAGTGCCCAGTCCCCAACTGTGAATCATAATACTACAACACCTCGGATCAGTTCTCCAGTGGCTCACCCATATAAGAAGGTAACCAATGATAGTTCAAGAGGAGGAGGAGGAGATAAGAACCCCCCTCCAAGAAAAATTGAAATATCACATAAACTTCCTTTGAAGAAGAAGAGAAAGAAGAGCATCACGTAGAAAGTGATATTAATATATTTTCCCTCGAAGATATGGAACTCAAGGATGACATTGAGAAGATGTTTCCTAACATTGATCAGCCAGGAGTCACGACCCCCCAAAATCAGTCATTGGAAATTGTTGGAAATGAGATATTTGATGAAGAAGAATCATTTGTGTTTTAGAGCGTTGTTTTCTACAACGAGTCTAAAAAATTAATTATTGAGAAGAGTGATGTGAAAAATAAAAAAGGGGAAATATCATTCAGAGGTTAACCTAAGAAATATGCAGCCTTCCCAAATTTCCATAATTCGTAAAGCAATTGGCGATGCATTGGATGATTCCATTGGTGGTATCGAAGCAAAAAATATAAAGTTAAAGGAAAGGATTAAGGAACTTTAAGAGACTTTGATGCCTCTTCCACTCATTGCCAACCCTTTGGCGATTGTCGAACCCACCACACCCACAGCCAAAACAAAAGGATCCTCAAGCTCACTCACATTATCCAGGAGATATGTGGAGAATAATATCAAGAAAAGAATGGCGATGATTAAAAACTCTTGGGGAATTTCAAAAAACATGATTTCTTTTGGCTCGAGGGCACCTGCCTTCCTTGAATATCTACATGTTGACCTGAAAAATGAAGAAGGTTTCTATCTTGATGTCGTGATACCCTTTGGTATTAAAGTTTCCAATATGTCAGAGTTAAAGATAAGAGAGGAGGACCTTCCCTCTCCAAGTCGGATAAAGAAGTTGAATGCTTGCTAGAAAGAAAAAATAAAGAACTTGAACAACATCGTTTAGGCATGCATCCAAGCCATAACAAGGAGAGAACAAATATTCAAAAGATTCACGAAGGTGGACCTAGTTGGAAGTACTAACGAGGTCCAATATCCCAATTTGATCCTCAACTCATTTTTCCTAACAAAACAATAGTTCGATGAGCAAGTTGAGATTTTTAAAGGATTGTCAATTGAAAAATTCTTTGGTGTAATTGAATATGATGAGAACTCCATAGATAACAAGTTAGTAGATTATTCCATAAAAAATCAGGATATTGAAGAAGTATTACATGGAATTTCCATTAATATCTGTGAATTGGAGGGAGAGTTGTTCAATATTAAAATATGGCATGAAATCAACGTGGCACCTATAAAAAGTTACATCGTAGAATGGTTTAAGAAGGCTATCGACAAACTGACAAATGAAGGGAAAGAATCAGTTGAGACGGTTCCTGTAACCATCAATGAAAACGATAAAAGGACAGCAATGAACAAATGAAGACACGAGCTACCATCATATTAATTTTACGTTGATCACATATTTCTTGTCTTTATCAAGTCCTTCATCCAGTTACTCCACCTCTTTCACTAGAAAGGTTTAATCGAAGACTGATAACTCATTTTTTCTTCTTACCGGGTCTTGTTGATTCTTCTACCACCCACCGTATTCTCTCTAAAAAACTTATTTCTTGTATTTATTTACTTTATGGTCCGCAGGATCCCCAATCCCAGTATTTAAGACAAACACATTTACAATTTCAAGGATATGTAATAATCTATATATTTTTTGAAATTCCAAGAGAACTATTTCGAGAACAATCTCAATTGTGCTTTGTAACCCTGTTTTCAGAATATAAAGTATTTGAGGTTGATCTATCATTATATTTATTTGAACTACCCATGTGTCCACTATGTTAAAGTTCTCTTCTGCATGCATATCATCTTCTTTTTTATTTTATGTGATTAGAAATCTTTATCCCGAACTTTGATGGATGTGAGGAAATTTTTCTTATTTGCTTTAAATGTGTGATTCTTGGTCCTTTCTCAGGAAAGTTCTTTAAAAAGAAAACAAAAAAAACATTTTCCTTTCACCTTATTGTGATTTTTCAGTTTCTTTGAATTACTATAACGAACTTCTAGCAAGTCCCACATTTTGAATAATTTAAAATCTCAAGAAAATCTAAAGAGGAGTACCACCTCTATAAAAACACAGGGGGGTTTATATCCTCGTGAGGTTGTCGTTTTGGTCCTAATAGATTCAAGCATCAACACCTTTCAAATTACCTCTATTGCAAAACCTAAGAATATTTACCTTAAAATATGCTAGAAACATGTTCAATGTATATGAATTGCACTATCATCCCAACAATATTGGACATACTCCTCAAGTTCCTACTCACACTATTACCTTACCTTTAGATTTAAAGAAGGAAATCTATAGAGAAAGAGAAGATATCACAATAAAACATGGATATAAGGTACATGGAGGAATGGGGGAAATTGAAGACAGAATTTCTAAGCCAATCCAAATTGATGCTACGGAAGAAAACAATGAAGAGGAAAGGGGAGACTATGATCAAAAATCTATTCTCACCATTGTAGACTATGATCATAAGCCTATTCTCACCATTGTTTCCCAATATTTCTTACTATTGTAGACTATGATCAGAAAGTTATCCTCACCATTGTTTCCCTCCATCCTATAACTAACAAGGATGCAAGAAACATGGTGGAAAAATATTATGAATCTACTACAATTAATATTGACATGAATCAAGTTCCTACCATTGATATATTAGTGTTCCATAAATAGATTGTGATATTGTTTCTAAGGACTATCTTAGACAACAAATGCTATAGCCATAGGTGTAACATAAGTGTTAAAAAAATAAAGTGATGTTCTTAGTTTGCGACCTATTTAAAGTGATGTTCTTAGTTTGCAAGATTTTGTAGCCACTCTAACTTAACTTCTATCCCTAATTGTGGAGGCCCAATTCTACCTTATGTTATTTCCCATCACATGAAATAGTTTTATCATCCAATATTGGAACTTGAAAGTCAAAGATAGGGTGGAAAAACACATTTAGTTGGTTTTCATTCATGTATCTATAAAAATATGTGAACTGCAACTATCTATAAGTTTTGGTACATATGCAAATGCACTTTCTTACCTCAACGCACTTGCTTTAGTGTCATTTTTACCTTGCATGCATTATTTTCTTTAGTGCTTTCGTACAAACGGGAAATTAATATTAGATTTTTTTTGCTTCCTTGATTTAATGAGAGATTCATGGCATGTCTTTGTTTATAGAACTTCTCTAGAAAACACTTGCATTTGTACTACTTAATAGACCAATATTGTTTTGTAGATAAGTCAATTAATGAGCATAGCAATACTCTTTTGCAATAGTCTAGTTTACAACACATCTAGTTCTGTGGGGGCTTTGTTGTGGCTCAATTTGTCGGTGCACATTATGTGGATATTGCTAAAAATATCACCTACTTACCTAGGGAAATTCTTCATGGTGCAGTAAAAAGTTGCATGCATGATTAGGAGACAATTTCTTGGTGCGAGAACACACTTCTATTATGCTAAACAAGTGACTATTACACAATTTCTTTGTGATGGTGAAAGAACTCTTTCTCTATGCTATTGAAGTATCTATTTTGTAGTATCTTTCACAGCTTTGAAGGAATCTTTCTATTACACTACTAGATTCTCTATTCTATAGTCACTTCATGGTGTTGTAAACACTCTTCTATTAAGCTACAAAAGACTCTATCCGATAGTTTATTTAATGGCCTTAAAGAAACTAGATTTATGCTGTAGAAATCATAGTTCCATAGTAGGGTCATTGTTCCAAAGCTTCCTTCCCTCAACTACAAAAATATATTCCATAGTAGCATGAATCCTATAGTAATGAATTGAAGTCAATTTCCTCTTCTTACACCATTTAATTACCATGAGCGGAAATCAAATATGTTATTTGTTTTTAGGAGTAGAGGCCTATTTAGAATCATGATGGGGATTAAATTTGAGCCTATACTAGATAATGAAAATATGAAGTGGTTTAACAGATGTGATGAAGCCTATGGTTTATTATGTCTCTCCATCTCTCTTGATCTTATTTTCCACATTAAATTTGGTAGTTCACCCAATCAAATCTGGACTACTTTGGAAGGATTGTTTGGGAAGAATGATGTGTTAAGAGGACACCACCTGGAGAAGGGGATCGTCATATTAAGCCTAGGAATTTTTTACACCATCCAAGAATTCCATGCCACCAAGAATTCTTTTAGAACTGCTTGGAAGATGGCACCCCTTCATGATTTTGTTGTTGTGTTGACTAGGGAGAAAGATAAGTTTATACAAATGTGTGATTTAAAGTGTTAGGATATTTAGACACTTAGGAGTTAGTTAAGATATACTTGGTCTAATATGTCATTAGGTAAAATTGTGTTTCTTAGTGTGTTTCTTTAGTATGCATTAGTATGTATTTGTAGTTAGGAAATATGATGGTCACGATATGTTCCCGACATAGAGTGATCCAACGGTTCATACTCTCCTCGATCTTAACGACCGTTGATTCATGGCTTAACACCTAATTGTTCCATGATCTCTATTTAAAGAGAATGGAGGGTCATTTTTCGATGATCAATTGTGAGAAACCGTCTTGTAAAATCTCTATGTAATCTTTTTCTTTGCATTAATAAACTACTCCAAGTGGCCGCATTGGCTGGGGCCGTGGATGTTTCCCCGTAGGGGTTTTACCACGTGAAAACATCGGTGTGTTGATCTTTGATCTGGTTATGTGAGTGGTTACTGAAGGTGTTCGTCCTCTGTTGGAATACTTGTGTTGTCGAACATGGTATCAAAGCTATTTTGAAGACCCGCTCCTGTTGTAGATCGAGATCGTGAAGCTGAGTTGTCTCATCTCCATTTTCTGGAATTTTCGTACATTTATGGGCTGAGAGGACTGTTCCATTACGTCTGGAGCACTCGTTTCATTTAGGAACACTTTTCATTTCACTAAAAAAGGTTTATGTTTTCCCAAGATACGGCCATTACAGTCAAATCCGGAGGTATAAACCCTGAATACACATTTTTTAAATTTTTGCAAAGTTTTATTTTGATTTTATTTCGGTTTGTGTTTTTTATTTCTGGGTTGCTAATATTTTAGATCTGCTTATGCTCTTTGCCCTGCACCCTGTGCAATCTCGGAAAATAAAAACAGATAGGAAAAGGTGCATCTTCCGGGTAAGCTAACCGAGATCTAACCCTTGTTGTCATCGAGAAGTGGAATTTTTTTCTTGTGTGAAAAGAGTTTTTTTTTAGCATGCTCTCCAAGGCCGTCTTCAACAACAACAACACCCCCAATCCTCCTTTTGAACATTACAATATGTTTTGCTAGACCATTTGGTTAAAACTTGCCTTATTAAGTAAGACGTCTTGAGTTCAAGTCTCTCTTTTGTTACGTTTTTTGAAAAAGTTCATGCTAAAAATTGTAAAGTGCATTTCACTTCAAGTATAAAAGTGAATCACTATAAGTAGCTTTATATTTTATTTTAGAGTTATTTATTTTGCATGCAATTTTTTTGTTCTAAGGTAACTTCATTGTAAAAGTGATCCCCACTTCTCTTTATAAAAGTGGGTCACTTCATAAAGTGGCTTACACTATCACGTGGTTATTTGGTTACCATTTATGCCTTTTTTAAAAAGGGCATAACTCTCACATCGGAAGTTCGTTTTCAGTGCCGTTTTTTTTAAACCGCATAACTTTTCGAGATATTTCCATCCAGATCATTAGTTTTAGTTTTTAAATCCACATTATCTTCATATTTAATATGGATTCTACAAGTAATGTATTTGCTTACCAGAAACAACTACTTCCAATGGAAATCCCATATGGAAGATTTATTAATAAGTAAAGACCTGTACCAGATTACATTGGGAAAGGAAACAACACCCACTGATGATGATAAGAAATTCAAATGGGATAATAGGAATGACGAAGCATGTGGACTAATCAGAATGTCCATTTCTCCTGATTTAAGGTACCACCTTCAAGGAATTGATGACCCCGAAGAAGCTTGGAACACGATTGAATCTATGTTTGGTAAACTCGATATTATTCGAGCACAACAGTTAGAAAATCAAATACTAACCTTGAGTCTAAGTGTTTTTTCTTGCCTTGGAGACTATCTATCTAAATTTAAAACACTTAGAATTTTATGTGAAGAATGTAAGTTAAAAATGGAGGAAGAGCATTGCATATATCTTATTCTTTCTAAGCTAGGTAGTTCATATTCTGTGTTTGTATCTACCTTTTATGCCATGAAAGTGGCTCTAGGGAAAGCTTATGTAAAACCCACTCCTGATTCTTTTTGTGCTTCTTTGATTAGAGAGGAAGATAAGCTTGTACAACTTGGAGTGATCAACACTGCAGGTACCTCCAACAAAGCCTTAGTTGCCCAGCAGAAAGATAAACCCAAGTATC
>JZKD02S0191391.1:193893-209928 GCA_000966675.3 Picea glauca | reverse complement strand
TTGCTTATTTACTTTGCAGTTATTGGATAATAATGCTTCATTGATATAACACTTGGATTATATGGTTAAATTGCTCTATTACTGATTCACCCCCCCTCTCAGTAATCCAACAATTACATCCGCCTTATTCTATTTTATTGAAAGGCCTTATTAATATTGACCTTTATTACATCCGAATATATTGTTCTACCTATGTGCGAGTTAGGACCCTAACACACATCTCCTTAGACTAGATCACACCAATAGGAATGGCACCATCAACCTTCTTCATCCCTCAGTCATAGTGAGCCTTGATCAATTACTCCAAGGTCCTACCCCCTCCTAGTTGGGGAAAACTATCTCCCACCTCTTCATGAAAGGAAAAACCAAATATGAAATAGATGTCCAGTAGTGCCAACTCTAGACATTTTCCCTAAATCTCAAAACACTCCTCATCAAGATCCCAAAACCTAGTGATCCTCCTTAATAACACCTCATTAGCACACATAAAAGGGTTTTGAACTAGCTTCAATAACCCATACCATTCAAGATGCCTCCCCACTTCTGGTTTCCCAACCACATCATTCCATAGATCCTTAAAATATATCTCCCTCTATTGAATAGGCTCATTTACCAATCAAAATCAAAGGAAAAACCACCATCAATACTACACATATAATAGTTTATTTCTTGTGCCATCTATGCATAATTTTTCCTCATAGGTGTGCATAATTTTTGAATACCATTTTTATGTTTTACCTCCATCAATATTCCCCCAAGGATATGTCCATTAGTTCCCCACCCATGATCACATCTACCATTTACCATCATTCATTCCACTCATCTAGGATCAAACAACTTGGTTTCACTTGTTCATGGCACCTATATCTTTTCTTGCAATGTATCCATATTCATCCATTATTTTCTTTCACCTATATTCAACCATTGTAATCCCTATTTGTCTTTTATGGTCTTCAATCATGTTTACAGTCGAAGTTATAATCAAAAGTCCATTTCTTATTGTTGACCATATCTCTTGGTGTTTGATATTCACTACCTAAGTCATCCTTGTTTGTTATGATTTTCCCAAGGAAATCCTTGAGTCCCTTTCTTGATGATCACTTCATCATCCATTATCGTCCCTCTTAGTTAGCTACATTTGATTCATGATATGTTGCACCTCATGTTAGTTTCTATAGGGTCTATAATTTCTTGTCTCTAGTGGACCTCTACCTACAGAATTCAACACAATTATTCTAAGGGATTGGTTTAGAGGTCTTATGTATGTCATACCCATTTATATCATTGACAAGTAACCTTGAACTAGGCAAGGGGAGTCATCATTTCTCCTTGACTTGGTAGTTTCTCACATGCTCAATGCCAACTCATCATCACACGATTGAAATTCATACACATTGATGGTTCATGTGTCCTAGTTCTACTTTAATACCATTGAAAATTGTTGATCCTATGATCCTATATTGATCCTATGTGTCCCATGATCCTATATGTTATACCTCCATTCAATATTCACCTAAGGATATTTACATTAGTTCCCCACCCATGGTCACAAATTCCATTTACCATCATTCATTCCACTCATCTAGGATCAAACAAGTTGGTTTCACTCGTTCATGGCACCTATATCTTTTCTTGCAATGTATCCATATTCATCCATTATTTTCTTGCACCTATCTTTGACCATTGTAATCTCGATTTTTCTTTTATGGTCATCAATACTATTTACACTCGATGTTATAATCAAAATTTCATTGCTTATTATTGACCATATCTCTTGGTGTTTCATAGTCACTACCCAAGTCATCCTTGTTTGTTATGATTTTCCCAAGGAAATCCTTGAGTGACTTTCTCGATGATCACCTCATCATCCATTATTGTCCCTCTTAGTTAGCTACATTTGATTCATGATATGTTGCACCTCATGTTAGTTTCTATAGGGTCTATAATTTCTTGTCTCTAGTGGACTTCAACAAATTTATTCTAAGGGATAGGTTTAGAGGTATTATTTATGTCATACCCATTTATATCATTGACAGGTAACCTTGAACTAGGAAAGGAGAGTCAACATTTCTCCTTGACTTGGTAGTTTCTCACATGCTCAATGCCAACTCATCATCACACGATTGAAATTCATACACATTGATGGTTCATGTGTCCTAGTTCTACTTGAATACCATTGAACTTTGTTGATCCTATGTGTCCCATGATCCTATATTGAACTTTGTTGAGACATCTTCATGAGCATGGGTATGCCTGCCTCATTGACACCCCACATTGTGGTTTTTAATTTTTTTTCAAGTGTTATCCACTACTAGTTTTTAGACAATCCTTTCTACTCAGATGCTCTTCTCACTCTCAACAATATTGTGTTTTCATGACATTTCGGTGAGAAAAACATGATATATTTAGACTATATGTGTTAGCACATGTAAATTTTTGTAAAAAAATTACAATTTTGGCCAAGTTGGCTTTTGCATGGTGATGATGTTATGTTTGGGATTGAGTGCATTTGTTTTCAAGTTTAAAACCTCCAGGTTCATTTGGGAAAAGTATTTATGAATTTGGAAAATAATTAAAAAAGGGGGGTTGGTTTTATAGGATTATTATGATCTCAAGTCGTTAATAGAGATTAATTATGTTTTGGAAAAGTATTTATGAATTTGGAAAATAATTAAAAAAGGGGGGTTGGTTTTATAGGCTTATTATGCTCTCAAGCCTTTAATAGAGCTTAATTATGTTTTATAAAATTATTGGGCCCGAAGCCCCTTTCTCCAAGTCGGGCATTCAAGCCAAATGTCGATCTAGTCACCTAACACAACACACAACTCAACAGTAAAGTCAACGCTCAAGTCAAGCACAAGTCACAAGGGAGGATCCCACAAGGGGCATTACTTTCACAACACATCGAACAAGAAATGAAATACTCGTGCATATAAACACCACGAATCTCATTTGCACCAGAAATGTGGGATAAATTCCCACAAGGCAATAAAAAGGTGCTAAAGCTTAAATGCAAATAAAGCACTCAATTCTCAGTACACATGTGTCAATATCAATGTACATATGTTAGAGGAGATCGCTTCGATGTTAAAGGGGATTTGTGTTCAAATTTTTCACCCAACAATCAAAACAAACCTCCAAAGTTGAGTAATTAATCATCAAACTGCAGAGTTTTTTATGGAAGCTTCCTGGTGTCGAATCTTGAAGGCATCAAGGATTCCTTTCAAATTAGTTACAGAGGAATTGAACAATATTGATAAACAACATTTACCATCTTGGCATAAAGGACCATTATGCAAAATCCTTTGAAGCAACTTAGTTTTGACTTGGAAACATTGGTGGAGCCAAGCATGGAGCATGTTGTGTTGATGATTACTCAACTACAACACTTGGGGATGATTTTCTCATTCACTCTAGCCATAGTTATCTAGGAAATGTAGTGGGTATGTGTGGACTTGTTTAGACCTCAAAATTCCAATGACTTAGTCTTCCATAATGCACACTAAGTTTATGAAATCTCATTAATACATGAAGGGAGCTCACATGGAAACTACATCAAGATTGAGATTCTATTCTTCGCCTATAAAAAGAGGCCATGGGGATGCATTTAAAAAAATCACAAAAAGAGTAAACTTAAGCTTATAGAATTCCATTAAAGAGTTCAGGAAACCTTTCTTACACTCATACATTCCTCACTATTTTCTCACCATCTTTACATTTTCTTATGGACAACCACAAGGGATATTTATTAAGTTATCAAGAGAGTTGGAGATCAAGCCTATAAGGAAGAAAAGGACCCTCACAAGGCACACCAACAATAATAGGAGGATGAAGTAGAAGAAGAAAGAATCCCCAAGCAAACCAGGAGGAAAAAAACAAGGACCTTTAATTCCCTAATTATGCTTTATATATACCTAATGATGTGTTGTAGATCCATAATTAGGCCAAAAATATCCTTAATTAGGAAATATGGATACCCGTTAGGCCCTAAAGATACAATCAATCCTTGTAACTCCAAAAATAGGCCATGTAGATCCACAATTAGGCCCTAAATATATGGATTAGGGGAACACTCCATGGTTTATAGCCTTAAACTAGGGCTTGGGACATAAGGGCCATCATTTTTACACCTACTCCTTCAAATTTGGAATGTATTCCTACACCCTCAGGAAAAAACTTATTTTCTACAAAGCATGTCTTATAGTTCAGGGCCTTGTATATGTCTTCTTAGCCCAAAAAACATTGATAATAAGAAAAATCACTATTTTTTGGCCCAACCCATGTCACGTGCATCTAAATTCCAATTTCATTCATTTTACCATCAATGGATTACATAACATAAAAATCAACATGTATTAAGATTAAATAATCTTTTTTTGGAAATTCAACCTCCAACTCGCTACAAATAAGCAATTTTTTGCCTAGCCATAGGCACTTATTGTAGATGACACCACCAAGCCAAGGTTGTGATACCACAAGGGAAAATATCTAGCTATTGTTTCTAGTTCACACACATAGCCCATCCCACGGTGCTTATAAAATAAATAGACTAGATATCTACCTCAATTTCTCACAATGGAATCTAATCTAGAGTCCACAATGAACCTTTCACCAATAATAACTCTTCCCTCCCATCCTTCACAACACCAAAAGAGGAATTCCATGTCTCTACAACATAGTCCCTTAGGAAAAAAACCTCTTATCTTGTGCAAAGTTTTAGTGCAAAGGAACTTGGAACATTCATTAATTATCATGTGTCTTATCTAAACAAAATAAGCTCACAAAGAACATTAATTTTGCTATATTTGCATAAGAGATCGTGCTTCACAAGCATTAATTATTCACTATCAAGATGGAAAATAAACTAGCATTAAAGAGGGATGGAACTCTCAGTTGTGTATAATTTAAAGTAGACCCTATAAGGGTAACTCATATCTATGGAGACTTCAAAATGTTATTTTCCTGGACTTGCAATGTAAGTCAGTCAAACCAATTGACTCGCTTACAATTGATCAAGTTTCCTACAAACTAAATTGAGTAGCTTCAACAAGAAATGGAACATCTAAATTAAATTATGATGAAGTGAGGCAAATAGGAAAACAATAGGAAATTCTATGAAAGGAAAATAGGAAAACAATGGTGGACCATTGATCCCTTTTGGAAAATTCTCGTAGAAGCAAATAGGTAAACTATGGTGGGCCATCAATCTTGTGTTTTAGAAGGGTTTCCAAACTTGACATTATTGAACCCTTTTTTATAATTAGTTTATTTGATAATTTTAATTTCACAACCACCAACCTTATAATGAGGCCCAACCCTCCCTTGTATCATGTCATTAACCAAAGGGATGTTTGCAAAAGAATTGAATGGTGTAGGAAATAGTAACCCTAAGAAACGAAGAAAAAAATAGATTATTGATCATTTAATGAAATTATTCGTGGTGTCTTGACCATTTAATAACAATCTCGGTGGTCTCTTTTTAGGTATATTATTCAAAAAATGAGTTTATGCCATCCATATTGCATTTCTCCCTTTCTCGGTGGTAGTATGCCACCTACATGGGTTTCCCCAAGTTATCACCCTACTGCATGTTGGAATCCATGCCATTGTTTCCCCATTATGATTAGGAGTCCATGTAGTCTACATCCCAAAGAGATCCTTATGCTTCCTTCTCATTTTGTTGGTTTTTTCTAAGGACTCACAAGTGAGGATTTTATATTAGTCGTGTCATTAACCAAAGGGATGTTTGCAAAAGAATTGAATGGTGTAGGAAATAGCAACCCTAAGAAATGAAGGAAAAATAGATTGTTGATCATTTAATGAAATAACCTCCATGGTCTCTTAATCATTTAATGAAAGTCTTTATGGTCTCTTGACCATTTAATAACAATCTCAGTGGTCTCTTTTTAGGTATATTAGTCAAACACTTGGTGTGTGAAGATTTAAATAATCATATTTAAATATCCATGATAAATGAATATATGGTAGTCCTTGTGAATTTTTGCTTATTTAGTAATTATGACTTAATACAATGGCTACCTTGGTTCAAGACATTGTCCGGCTGATCTCCTTGAATAATATTAGTGTTGCACAAGTGCAATTAGGTGCAGGTACTGCAAGGGTGGAAAAAATCAGCTACAAGTTTAACAATGCAACAATTTATTTTTGTAAATGAGGAGGTTCAAGTTGTTGGAGTGATGGTAATATTCACATGTAATCAGTTATTGCTAAGCATATTTTTTTATATATATTTTACTAGATCAGCCTAGTCACCTCAAAATACACCATAATAATGACACTTTTTCTATCTCTTAACACCCAATTGGTCCATGATCCCTATTTAAAGAGAATTGAGGGTCGTTTGCCAATGATTGATTGTGAGATATATTTTCTTTTAGAATTAATATATTTCCTCAATTAGTTGTGTTGTCTAGGGTCATGGATTGTTTCTCACTTTGATGGTTTTAACCATGTAATACATTATTGTATTTATCTTTGATTTGTTTGTGTGAGTGGTTTCCTTAAGGTGTTCAACTTGTGTGGATATCCATGTTTATTGAATAGGCCCTTAAGATCACTTTCCCATGTAGACATATGTGTAGCCTTATTTTTTATTATCCTTGACACACTCAAGCATAATCTAAGGCTCCCAACCTGCATAAGCCATTGGATGTTTTAGCCATCAATGATGAACTATAAAAAAAAAAATCAACAAAGCCTAATGGGATTTTGACTAGTGGTGGGAAATAAGGAGTTTCACATCATTGGTAAAGGTTCCATATTCATACAATTCACTCGATAAATTAAGGTAGTTTTGGATACACTTGGAGGTACATGTTGAACATATTTCACTATGAGGTAATGTCCTATGTACATATTACAGACTTAATCACATCAAACATTCTCCTTAAGGGAAATAGCATGCATTAATTAGGTTTCATTCCCATGGGTCTTTAACTAACACTTTGAGGTATCAAGTGGAGCACATGAATTTAGGGGTTGAAATTATAACACTAGGACATAATCCATGTGTACATATTACAATTCTGAACCCATCTCCATGTTCTCCTTAAGGCTTACCAAAATTTTATATAACTCCACAATTAATTGCTCTTAGTAATAAAAAATAGTTTCAAGATGAATGTGTTAAAATTGTCTCTCTAGATTTGTTGAGCTATTACCTGGTCTCCATCGAGTCTATCGAAAATATATGCAACCTTCCATGTTTTTCGATTCTCCTAGGATGCTCCCCATTCCCATTTTTGAGGTATGTTTTTGCATAGGTCATGGTTTACTTCTATTGGAGGGTTAAGGCTCTATTTCTCTTTCCATGAAGAAATCTTCTACTTCATACTTGAATGTGGAAAAATTCTCTATTTTCTTAAAGGAAGCCATTATGACCCATCCTTTGACCAATGTTGATCCACCCAAAATTGGGGTGACTAATATGTTACTAGGGATGAATGTTACTCAAATGTTGTGCTTTTCTCTAGAAAGGGGTTTCCCTTTCTCCTTTAGAGACATTTCTATTGGCCTATATTGATCCCTTATTATGTGAGGTTGAAGAGGTTTTTGAGTGCTCTAATGACTAAGCTCACATCTCATGTGGTTAATGTAAAATAAGTTTAGTTTAACTCACATGGAATGATTTGTCACTTTAACAAAGTACATAGATCCTCATTCTTAGGTTTCAAACTGTAGATAAACATTTTTTCAAGGGGATGCTATTGTTCATCCTTTTGGTAAAGGGTTTTTCATTATCAAAATTTTTAAAGTTAATAATAGAGAAAATACATTGTGTAATGGTCCCAGTTTTTTGGTTGAACTCAATTGTTCATGTGTTGTTGGAATCAAACATTTAATCCCATCATAGAGGTATTATCATTAATTCCAATTATGGTGAAGACTTCACACCACCCTCAAAAAAATTTGAATCAATATTCCTTCAAATAATTGGGGTGTGTATCGAAAGATTCATGACCATCACCCTAGAGACCATTTATGGGTATTCTTTGACCCGCACAAGCATTTATGTAGAGACAGATTTGGGTCGAGGGATTTCAACTTGATGGTGTAATATGGAATAACAAACTATATTATCAATAAATCACTTTGATGCAAAAATATTGTTTTGAGATAGGCATCCCAACCTTTTCTCATCTCAGGTGGATTTATAAGGTTATCCTTTCAAAGGAAATGATAAAAAATGTTAGATGAAATGTGTGACCATTTAGTGGAAGGATGTGTATTCACTACATCATGTCATCAGTTCAAAGGGATAGGAAAAAGAGAGTGGGATGGTGTAGGCAACCCCAATCCCCCCATAACTCACAATAATCTTGATAGAATGAAATATTCAAGCATCAATGAATGCCATCTAAAAGTAACCCAACTAGTTCATTTAGGAGGCCCTATTAGGTGGTAAATGATTTCCCTTGTAAGTCCATGTTTTTTTTACGATGTCCTCTTAAAAGGTAAAAATATATTCTTTGTAAATCCTTGATTCCTTTAGGAGGCCCTCTTAGGGAGTATAATAATCTACCTTGTATCCCCATTGAAGGGTAACAATAAGGGGAATGGATCAAAGTCAAAAGAAGGAAAACAAGAGTAACAATATTAAGGATGCCACTAAAGAAAGAGTTCCTTAAGTATTCAAGGATAATTTAAGTTAAGATTTAATATTTCTCTTTAAAATGAACAGATTTAACCCTAAAAGGGTGACCTTTCAATCAAAAGGAAATTTATTTTATAATGTTAAGAAGGATTGCTCTTAATCATCAAACAACTCTAAGAAATCAAAATAATTAAAATCAAGCAAGTATATTAAAGTTATGTGTAAGCACATGTAATCCCATGTGGTCATATCCATCCATTAGATATACTTGTACTTTGTTAGAAAGATTGCCCTTATTTTTAGATCAAAGCATGACATATTATACCTTGTTAAAAAAATCTTAATCTATACTTTCAATCCAATAAATTGTACCTTAATTGACACTCTAGTCAAATGTTTTGGCCAATTAAATAAATGTTATTGAGTAATGTTTCATAGTTGTTATAAAAGTGCCACTAGTAGGGATTTCAATTCCATTGATATTGCTTAAAATAAATATTTTGATCACTTTATGGAAAACCATACGAATCTACTTTCTGATGGGATAAGAAGCATCTTGATTGAAGACTGTCCAGTCTAAAGTGAAAAATAGAGACACTACATTCTAAGTTCTCATAAAATATGAAATGGAAATAGAAAGAAAATAGAGACACTACATTCTAAGTTCTCATAAAATATGAAATGGAAATAGAAAGAAAATAGAGACACTACATTCTAATTTTTCATAAAATATGAAATGGAAAATAGAGACACTACGTTCTAATTTTTCATAAAATATGAAATGGAAATAGAAAGAAACTTGAAATTGTAGTGGTAAAGTAGTGATAAATTTGTAAAATATATTCTTGAAATACAAAATCATAAAATATAATGGAAACACATAAGTACATTAGAATTTCAAATCCAAAAATGAGAAGAAGATTTTTTTGACAATTGTTTTATAAAAATAGGTAAATATAGTTTATTTTTAAAATAAATACATAGAATGAATGCAAAAAAGGAGAAACCTTTTGCACATGAACATGTAGTGTGATGTGTTTAAGAATGAGGAATTTTCCTCTATCTAGTACTGCAAGGACATGTAATAACGTTGATAAACAAGTATTAGTTGATATAAATTGCACAAGCTTCGTCGGTTATTTCTTGTCTTTGTTTTTTGCTCTCATCTAAGTACTTCTTTGCTCCATAAATTAAATACTATTAATACGAAATCATTATTTAAATACAAAATTTCCTCTAGCGCCTTCTTCTTACCACCAAATGCATGGGACTAATTGGCATGATATTGGTTTTATACAACTTAGGAGATGAAAATAAAGAGCACAACCATGACGATGGGTATATTGTTTGGATTTCCTTGCACCGCGACATTAATCTGAAAAAGTTTGAATGAAATGAGTTCGAGATCGAATGTATAGAGTGGATGTGTGAGTCATTTTTGAGTTTGAAAACCCTCCCATATCATTAATGCATGCATATTTAAATTTGACACTACCATGACACCATAATGATACCATCAACGCATGCATGAATACTTAGCGACATTGATACAACATCATCTCGACATGCATATTTTTATGGTGTTGATTAAACAATGAACGAAAAGAAGGATTTTTCATCACAACTATGACACACATACATTGTATATACAATGTAGAACCTGAAAGAAAAATGAAAAAAGGTTGATGCAAGCTTAAAACTTGTGTCAACCAATTTGTGTACTTTGAAAGAAAAATAGGGTTTATGGTTTACATGATGAATTGATGATGGAAAAAAGTGGGTGTGTGAGTTATATTTTAGTCAATAAACCCTCCCATATTGTTAAGGCATGTGAATAGTCTATCCATGTCAAATTCCAATGCATACAAAAACAGTTTGAAAAAATTTCAACATTGACCACATTCACAGGTCATTGTTGCCCATGTCTAGTCCTAATACAATGTCTTTTCGTTGTTCCTTTTAAAATTCATTCGACACACATGTTCCCGCATATAGTAATGCAAGGACATGTAATAATGTCGATAAAAAAGTACTAGTTGATATAAATTGCAGAAGCTTCATCAGTTATTTCGTGTCTTTGTTTTTTTCTCTCATCTAAGTACTTCTTTGCTCCATAAATTAAAGACTATTAGTACAAAATCATTATTTAAATACAAAATTCCCTTTAGTGCCTTCTTCTTTCCACCAAATGCATGGGCCTTATTGGCATGATGTTGGTTTTTTATAATATAGGTGATGAAAATAAAGAGCATGACCATGACGATGGGTATATTGTTGGGAGTTCCATGCATGACATTAATCTGAGAAAGTTCGAACAAAACGAGGCCGAGATCAGATATATATAGTGGGTGTGTGAGTCATCTTTGAGTTTGGAAACACACATTCCAACATATTATAATACTACAAGGGCATGAAATAACGCTGACAAACATGAACTTGATAAATTTCACAATCGCTTGATCATCAGTTATTTGTTGTCTTTGTTTTTTTCTCTCATCTAAGTACTTTTTTGGTACAATATTTTAGATATGTTTTAGTACGTGATCATTATTTAAATACGAAATATCATCTAACACCTTATTCTTGCCACATAACTCATGGGCCAAAGTCCCATGTTTTCAAACAATTTCAATGAACATGCTATAGAAATTACAAACATGTTCATCGAAACTTAGTTGATGCAATATCATGACAACAATGATGACATCTGTGATCATGATGGTATAAAAATGAATGATTTTCTCTTGGTTTCAAGAATAATTTATCCTCTACTGAACAAGGCCAACTGCGTGAATATCGAATCTCATATGACCCCTCCCCTCCCCCTCACATCACTCTCAATTACCCAATACCCAGTTTATAAAATAGAAAATAATCGAAAGAAACATAGTAAGATTCATGCATAGAAACTACTAATTTTTTTTTAATGAAGGTAAATGAAATTATGTGTTTGTAACTGATATTTTTATTTTACCACTTACTCAGCTAGTATGACGACTATTTTCATGTTTCACATAATAATTAAAAAACATGTAAGAATACATGATATAAAAAAGTCACATAAAACTTAAAAACATGTAATTAACCCATGACATAAGTAAATAATTTTAAGAGAATAATTCATACAAATTAAAATATATAGTTACATACCTAATCCAACTCAACATCTGTATCATCCATCTTCTGAATCTTCTTCTTTGTCGAACTCAACATCTGCATCATCATCCATTTCATAAATGGTGTTGAAAGGATTGATGATATCATCATCATCAATGTCATTTTCAAGCATATTTGCATTGGCATCATCATCAAGAACTGCATTAATTTCTCCTACGTCTGGTTCATCTTCTCTGTCTTCTTCATCTATTGACCCATGATCTTCCGGCTCTGTCTAATCTGGCACATCTTCTTCTTCTTCAATATCATCTTCTTCCTGTACATGAGTATACTTAACTGGCCTTCCTCTTGGATCATATCTAACAACAAATGACCAATCCCTCTCACATGGAACCTTTGAGTAAAAGACATGTTCAAATTGGCTTGGAAAAACATAACAATCATGTCCTCTTTCAAACACTGTTGTTTTAATCATCAAAAATTTGTTGGCATGTTGAATAATGGTTCTTTCCTCATCTTGTTCATGCATTTGTAACCTATACCATTTGACGTCGAATATAACTAATTTGAAGGAATTAAAGTCACACTCGAGTATATCATTCAAATACCCATAGTATCTATTTTCATATTCTCGGGGATGTCTGTCACTCCTAGAGGAAACATTAGTGACCTGGAATACTGCAGTTATCCCAATAGCATAATTTTTCCTGGTTTCATCCAACTATTTGATGCGAAATTTACGGCCATTGCACCACATAGCCTTGTAGTGTTTCAACTACAATATGACAGACATGTAAAAGATGAATTGTCAATTAATAAACATATTTATATAACTTGGAAAGTATTTGCCAAAAATACACACCTGCAATCACATTAATATAATATAAAATAACTAAATAAAATGGGTGAATTTGCTTTCCTGTCCATCTTTCAAACCATATGCTAAATCAATTTCCCTCTGTGTAATGTTGGCATCACTGTTACGACGAGCTTCTCTAACCATTCCAGACAATTGTTGCTATGATAACCTACCGCCATGACTTTGTTTACATCTTTCAATCCATACATCCATCCAGTCAAAATTGTTTGCAATGTATAAATGCAGTGCATCCCAATCTTGAGCAACTGAATCAAAAAATCATAATTCACCAATGTTAAATATTAGTTATAACCATGGTAAATATTAATAATCGATGAAATAATAGATATTAATTTATTAATGACTATGATCATATACACACAAACAAAAAAATTATATGTATTAATATAAATCTCCACAATTACTAATATATTACCTCTTAGTTTTTTCATTCTACCTTTCCCCAACAAGTGCTCCTGAACTTCATTTTTTTTTATGGAGTTCACATCTCAAATGCGATCCACTGCATGCATAGCTAGCACTGCTAATTTAGGAAGATACTGACTAATATAAACCATGGATTGATATACCATATATCTCTCCATCACAGAACCCTCATGAAGTACTCTTTGTCTAACCAAATATTTCAATGATTCCAAGTGCCTCTCCACCATCCACATTGACCTTGTGTGTACAGGTCCACACATTTCAATATCCTCAACTTGGTGTATGAGGTAGTGTTCTTGTGCATTGAAAATGTTGAAGGTAGATACTTTTTCATTTCACACATTTGCCAAGGAATTTCTGTCTTCCAATACTTTATATCATCTTCATGGATTTCTTTCAATGACAACCATCTATAGATCATGACACAAGAAAATAACATGTTTCAACATTATAACATAATATAATATATTACATTACAAGTAAAACACATGTCATTAAGTACAAGAACAAATTGAAGGAACATTTTTCATATTATAAATCACAACTACTTACCTCATGTATTTTTCAAGATCATGTATAACTTGGTTGACGTTGTTTTCAAAGTCGTTTGGGAGAGATAGCGGTAGAACATACTGTATAAAAAAAATGAATTGTTATTTGTTTCAAAGTAGAAAAAAAAATCTTAAAATATGTATATGGCCAATATATAAATATGTATACCAAAATTATTACCTTAATGAAGGTATACCAATCATGTGTTTTTACCCCACCAAATTCACCTTTCTTCGTTAAGATATTATTTATGTTTGAAGAAAAACATGTGGGAAATGTAATACTCTGAATGACCTATTTTACATCATTGCTTTGTTGCTCTGTTAATAACCATGGAAGGTAATTATTTTGGTCTCCATCTCTATTTGATCGAATCACACTTCCAATTGCATGATTGGCTTCCTGAATGTCAGTACAAATTTTGACTATTTTTTCTTTATCCCTCCTACCATTTATGATTCTCCATAATGTTTCTGTCACATTCTTCCCAATGTGCATTGTATCAAACAAATGAGATATTTTTAGCTCCTCATAGTAGGGAAACCTCATGAATTGATTGGGATAACATTCCATTCCTTGTGGAAGCCCATTATTAACACCTTCATGATGATGGCCTTCATCACGAAGCATACAAGAAATCACAACAATTAAAATATGGTAAAATAAATTCAATAATTATTAAAATAAAAATTCAAAACATTACATATATGATACATAAAGAAATTGTGTATCTTGACGATTCCTATTATATTGCAACCTCCATAGGTGAGGTGTCATTCTTCATGGTTTTAATACAGTCTCTTCTTTCCCATTGAAAATATGTTTTTAAGTAGTACGATACCCATGGTTCTTAGGGAGGAGGTTCCTATACTCATCAAACACCACCTTTCCTAAACTTGTTGAATGACGATATTTCATCTTGGAACCACAAATTGGACATGAAAATTTACCATGTGTTTGAATACCTGCAACGTTAGATGGATTAATGTCAATTATACGATGGGATTATTTAAAAAACATGCATGATATCTTTAAAAAATTATATAGTATTAAAGTGCAATAGAATTCTACAAACCAAAAAAATGTGTTAGTCCCGGGGCATCATGAATTCTCCATACAAGTATTCCATGGAATTGAAATTTCTTCTCCCCGATTGGTTTACAAATGTCATACATAGTGATGTTGGCCCATAACTTTAGTATCTCGTCGATAAGAGGCTCGATATATACATTCATATATTTAACTTGGTACTTACCTAATTGTTTGATATTATACATAATTACTACCATGATATGTATATATAAGTAAATAAATAAACAAAATATATTATGCAAAAAACAAACAAATGAAAATGTTACATTCAAAAAATTAATGTAAACAAAAACCTGGAACAATCATTGTCAACATTATGTGCTCCCTCTTTATTGACATCCAAGGAGGAATGTTATTGTTTATAATAAAAATAGGCCACACTGAGTAAATAGACCTAATCTCTCCAAATGGATTAACACCATCAGCTTCCAATGAAAGCCTAACATTACAAGGTTCATCTTTGAAATCTACCCATTTTTCCTCAATTTCCCTAAATGCATAACCATATGCATGCATTCGAACAACACCATATCCACTTCTGTTTTGGGCATGATAATACATAAATTGTACTATGCTTTCACACCTGAACAATCACTACAAATGTGGAATAATGAGAATATGACGAAGAACCTTTCGAGGCACCTTTTTTGTTACTTGATCAGTTTGATATCTACTGATTTGACGATGGTAACACAAATTCACCTACCAATATACAACATAACAAATAATTACTAGTTAATGTAAAGAATATTAATCGTAAATATTGCATTCTTATTTTACACATTAATTAACACTAAATATATATATATATATATATATATATATATATATATATATATATATATATATATAACTCATCATTTATGTATATGAGATGAAACATATTACATACCTTAGGATTTGTGTTATACAAGTGTTTGAAAAATTATTCATAACCTTTAAGTTAACCAACAACAATGTAGCGGAGAGAAGATTTTCTCTTGAGCCTTTATAAAGTCGTTTATTTTCCCCCTCATCCGATTGAGCAAACAAATCTTGGATCATTTGATTTGTCCCATCATCTTCTTCCATGGGATCATTAACTTGATTTGTCTCATCATCTTCTTCCATGAGATCCTCATTTGCTTCATGTTCCTCAACTTGTACAGCATCATTTCTACTACTACTTGGTGCAACATTGTGTAGAAAGTTAGGGGGAAACTCTAACTTTATAATTACAAACAATCATGCAAAATTAGCGTGTATAAAAAATATTCAAACAATATATATATATATATATATATATATATATATATATATATATATATATATATATATATATATATATATATATATATATATATATATATATATA
>JZKD02S0191391.1:144846-193843 GCA_000966675.3 Picea glauca | reverse complement strand
ATATATATATATATATATATATATATATATATATATATATAATGAATATATATCTAATTACCATGGGACAATATTCATTCGATCCCCCATCAGTGTGCTCATATTTCCTACAATGTTTTTTAGCCGTTGCTATTAAAATTCTTACGGGACATGTAAAACTACATTTTTTGCAAGGGAAATAACATCTACCATCACCCTTTTCACCTTCTTTACTTTTTTTCCCACCTCTAATATTATCCTCCATTATTCTTACACACAAAAATACCTTTTTTGAATCATCGTTGTTATAGCAAGATTATCGCAACATCAGTAATTTGCTAAATATTTGTATATTTTATTTCGTCTCCATTTTAGTGAGAATTGACCAAGTCAATATTGACTTTGTCAAATAGTTGGTTGACTTAGAATAGGGAAACAGTAATCTTTGTGTCATCGCCAATGTGACGAATGATGCAATGATAGATAGAGGTTGTCACCGAAACAACGGACGCAGGCTGATTAAAAAAAAGAAAGATAAATTTAAATCTTTATCTTCATTTTTGCAACAATAAGCTACTTTCGTTGCAAGTAATTCATCACAAATTTTTCAATATGTAGTAGTGAAAGGAATTTGATGTACCAACTTACCCCATCGGGGCCCACGTGACTTTTATCACTTCATCTCCTAGGGTTAGATTTTTTGTTGTATAGGGTTTTTTATTACTTATTGATGCTAAAACTCCCTAAAGGCCTCATTGTAATGTGCTCAGGCGAATGCACGTAGACGCCACATCTCTACTTAGAGATTAGCTACCACCATTCGAGAAATATTGTTTCATTCTGCATTTTATAGTTTCAGTAGATTTCTTTATTGAATAAAAGTTAAGTTTCATTGTATCTCTAATTTAATGTTATAGATTTGTGTTTCGTTTCAATCCACTCATAAATCCAGATTAGTGGTATTAGAGCAGTCTTCTCTTCATTTGTTTTTATGTGCATGTCCCCAATGAGGGCAGGGTATAAGAAGTTGGGACTCAAACTAGTTGAGCCTTTGCAAGATAGGCCTCGCCAAACCTGACAACCTCCCATGGGGGAAGAAAAGAGAGACGATGGGGCAGTAGATCCTTTTAAATTGTCACTCAAGGAATCCCTTGTGCGAAAAAGGAAAGAGATGATGGATAATTTTTTGCAAATCCTTCGATCACACATATTCCTCGAATGGAGGCATTTCCCCCTTCAAGGTACAAATCAACTTTGATATTCCTATATTTGAAGGTCAAACAGATGCAAATGTTTTGTTTTTTTTGTACTAGGGGAATCGGTAAAAATGACAGTATCGTACTCGCGTGACACGGGGTCGAATCCTTCTAGCTACCTTATAACCCCTAGGGAGAACACACAGCCCACAAGCATGCCCTTCAATTTAATCAGGGTGAGAATCGACCTTGAGACCTCTTTTTACATATTTCCTTCCATTTACACGACACTTGCCAATCGGTCTACACCCCTGCAGGCAAACGGATGCAAATGTTGTAGACAAATGGTTAAACCTTATAGGCGGGTATTTTTTTGTCCATAACTTTTCTGATAGAGAAAATATTACATTTTTTCTCCTTAAGGTCATCCCCCATGTAAAATATTGGTGGGAGACTTTATGTGAGCAAAAGGAAATAGAGGAATCTACATTATTTTTAGTCGCACCCACTTGGGGTTCTTTTAGGGAGGTATTTAAGGAGAAATACTACCACGTTGGAAGTTATGATGACTTATATACAATATGGACAACAATGCAGCAAGAACGGGACCAAACAGTGCCATATTTCACCAATGTCTTCCATACCTTGCGCACCAAGTTGGGTATCAAATAATCTAAGTGAATGTAGTGATCAAGTACTGTGGCAGTTTTCATATATACATCCAAACATAAATGGAGTTTCCGGACATCTCATCCTTGGGCGCGACCTATCAATACACTGTCAAAATCAAGTAGAAGCTTAAACAAAAGACACAACAGTTTGGGTCTGTGAACCCCTCACAGCAGAAGCAGGGCAAAGGCAGCCCTAACTTGCAGAACAAAGGATAGAGAAAGGATGGAAAACATCAGGACAACTAGTCTAAGCCACAAACAAAGAAGGACAATGGGAAGACAAAGAAAGACACTAGGAAGTGGTGAGAGTTCCATAAGAGCCCCTAACATAACACCGTTGAATGTCGCTCAAAGAAGTCATTGGTGGATGAGGTGAAATACTCTAAATTAGATGTGGGTTTCGACTGTGAGTCATAACTAGAAAAAGGGAGACGAATCATTGACACAACACCCAGTGCCATCGTTGCTACCACCAAGATCCATTCCGACAAACTTGATGAACCAAAGGAGGGTGAGTGCCTCTTTCATTCACAGATGTGGTTGAAATTTACTCTGCTACACTTCATCATTGACAGCGATAGTCAGAAGAACCTCATCTCAGCGGAGTTCATCAAGCGGTTGGCTCTGCTGACAACATCACACCCACAATTGTACACCATCGGATGGCTCCGCCAAGGGAGAGATCTCCGCGTCAACCAACAATGGTGCTTTCCCTATGACATCAATCCCTTCAAGTATGAGGTATTGTGTGATGTCGCCCCTCTTGAATTTTTTGATCTTATTTTGGGATAACCTTATTTACAAAAACATCATGTTGTATATGATTCTAGGCCTTGTAGTGTTATTATTACTTTGGACAGGAAATTGTACAAGATACTCAAGGTAGTCCCACCTATTGCCATTTCCTTGATCTCTTCCAAGCAATGCAGGAAGGTCATCTCTCAGACTAGGAAGTTTGTATTCTTTGTGATTCGTGCTCAAAGTGAGTGGAAGATTGCAACCATATCTGTGGCCTCAACGATAGGTATCTCCACACAGTAGAATAAATTGGATAAGTTCGTGGAAGAATACAAAGACATCTTCTCCTCACCCACTAGGGTACCTCTGCACTGTCAGGTCAAGAATTCAATCGATATGACCCCTGACGTACTACTACCCAATGGGCCAATCTGTCACTTCTCTTTGTCGGAAAATGAGGAAATCAAGTGCCATATCCAAGAGCTAATCGAAAAGGGGCACATCCAACCAATCTCATCACCTTGTGTAATCTCAATCGTACTTTTGCAGAAGAAATATAGGACCTGGAAACTATGCATTGATTATCAGGCCCTAAATAAAATCACAATTAGGAACCGGTACCCAATTCTCCAAATTGAAGATCTCCTTGAATTGCTCAAGGGGGCCAAATACTTTAGTAAGATAGATCTAAAGTTTGGCTACCACCAGGTCATAATAGAGAAAACCAATGTATGGAAGAATGCCTTCAAGTCCAAATAAGGTCTTTTTGAATGGTTGGTCATTCCCTTTGGCTTGAAGAATTCCCCAAAAATTTCATGAGGATGATGGACAATATTTTGTGGCCTTTCACCAATTCTTTTATGGTGGTGTATTTAGATTACATCCTCATCTTCAACAATATTTGGGTGGAACACTTGCAACATATTCAATAGGTTCTGCACACTCTGAGACAACACAAGCTATATGAAAATTTGGAAAAATGTTCCTTCGGCATGAACAAGGTCCAGAACCTAGGCTACATTGTTGATGAGCATGGGGTGCATGTTGATCCAACCAAGATCCAGGTCATTTGTGACAAGCCAGGCCCGACCACACTCATTGATCTTTGAAGCTTCTTACGCCTTGCCAATTTCTATTGTAGGTTCATGTTGGTATTCTCCCACATTGCATGGGCCCTTATCCAAGTGACTAGAGGTGGTGGAAAGGAAAATTTCATGTGGGGAGAGTCGCAACAAAAAGCGTTCGATGATTTGAAGCAATGCTTGTGCTCAACCCCGGTGCTCTCGTTACCCAACTTGCTACAGCCTTTTGAGATTGAGATAGATGCTTCAGACTATGTTGTGGGAAAAATTCTCACTCATCATGGACATCATGTGGCCTATCATAGTGAGACACTATCAGATACCATATGTAAGTACCCCACTTACGACAAAGAAATGTACTCCATTAATATATAGGCCTACTGCTAGTGGAGGCATTACATTCTCAGGAAGCAGACAATCATCCACATTGATCATAAGCCTCGGTAGTTCACGTAGACACAAGAAAAATTGTAGAATGACCACCATCATAAGTGGTCCACATACTTGTAGCAATTCCGTATCAACATCAAGTATAAGACAGGGAGCACCAACCACATCATTGAATGCCTTAGTGGACCTCCAATTGTATCCCTAACCATGGTGCTACACTCCTATGTACATGAGACCTCTGGATGGCCCCAAATATATGATATAGATCTTAAATTCTCCACTACCTACCCATATGTTGGGCACAAACAAAACTGTCATTGATTTCCATCTTTAGGAAAGGTTGTTGTTCCATTTGGTCCATCTCCGTTTCCCATTAAGAGAGTGAGCAAATTTGATTTGGGAATATCACTGCATTTGGGTGGTAGGACACTTCGGTGTATAAAATATAGTGGCAGTGTTGCAACAACATTTCTATTGGCTGAAACTTTGACAAGATGTCAGCAAGTATATTAGGTCCTGCATGGCCTATGCCATTTCCAAACTGGCCATTAAGAAACAAGGAATGTACACCCCTCTACCTACTCTTGACAGGCCCTGGGAATCCATATTGATGGACTAAATGTTGGGAATTCCTTCTACCAAGCAGGGAAATGACTATTTTTTTGTGGTTTTTGATTGATTTTCCAAGATGGCGATTCTGCAAGAGAATCACAACGAAGGCCACTGCCAAGATATTCTTTGAAAGAGTGTGGGTACATTTTGGTATACCATAAACCATCATCTCACGTCAGGATAGATGTTTCCTCGACACATTCTGGTTGATCCTCTGGTCACGAATGGACACCAATCTTACCAAATCCACTACCTTCCACCCCCAGACAGATGGCCAAACTGAGGTTGTCAACATGATGATCGTGCATATATTGCGCAAGTACAATTCCAAGCATCTGTGAAAATGGGATGAGAGTATTCCCTATGTTCAACATAGTTACAATAGAGCCATACATAGCTCAACCGACCACATCTTCTTTCAGGTGGGGTTTGGATTTCAACCATTGGGTCCCATGGATGTTGCACTACCCATTGCGTCCACACAAGGTGAATCATCCCATGCTCAAAATGAAGCTAACAAAGCCACCCACTTTATTGAACAAATCGAACATATATTCCAACGTGTTCAATATATTTTGCAAGAGTCCAATGCCAAGTACAAGCAGCGCCATGATCAACAACGAGTGCCACACAAGTTTTAGGTGGGAGATAAATTTTGGTTGCACTTGTAAAAAGAACGCCTTACAAGAACCTATTGGAATATTCATCCACTTCACTATGGACCTTACACCATCATCAAGGCTATGGGTGATAATTCTTTTGAGCTCAACATTCCCCCCTTCCTTGGTTTTCACCCAGTGTTTAATGTGGACCTCCTTCAGTCATACTTTCCACCATTATTGGACACCTCAAAGATAGCAGAACAATTGAAACCAACATAACTCAATCTTGACTACATGGAACAGGAATCTAATGATTATATCACAGGCAAACAGGTCAATGGCACTCACCAACATAAGCTTCAACTTTATCATGTTGTCAAAGCGAGGCAACTCTTTCACCAAGGCAAGTGGCTCATCGGGGGCCAATTTCGCAGATATTTCCTCATCTAATGGGGGAATTCAATGCAATGGAGACCATTTATTCCTAAGGGGGAAGGATATTCCAGGTGGATATCAGTGACTACCCACCTCTTCCAACTAGCTCACATACAATTTTCATCTTGGCAGTTTTTTTCTAGCTTTTTGGGTCCTAAACTTATGGGGTCGTTTTGAGGCCCTAAACAACATCTTTTGGGCTCACCGCAGTCATAGTGTAGATAGAGATAGAGTGTGATGGAAAAATTTGTATTCCTTGAATAAACCTTTCCAACAAGATATCATGCGCCTAAAACAAAGATCATTTGAAAAAGTTATGACCCTGGGAAGTTGATGTACCAACTTACCCCATCGGGGCCCACATGAATTTTGGCGCTTCATCTCCTAGGGTTAGTTTTTTGGTTGTCTATGGTTTTTTGATTACTTATTGATGATAAAAAGGCCCAGAGGCCTCATTTTAATGTTCTCGGGTGAATGTTCATAGCCGCCATATCTCTTCTCAAAGATTAGCTACCATCATTCGAGCAAGATTGTTTCATTCTGCATTTTACAATTTCAACATATTTCTTTATTGAATAGAAGTTAAGTTTCACTGTATCTTTGTTATTTTTCATTGTATATATTTTTTAATTTTATAGATATGTGTTTCATTTCATTCCTCTCATAAATCGGGATCATTATGAAGGGCCCTTGGATGTGTCATAATAACATTGTTGTCATGTCGTCATGGTATGAGAAATTATTTGTTGATGAGTCTACATAGTTGTATTGTGAGGTTTAGATCGAGTTATTGAACCTTTCAACAGAGTTCTGGGATTTCTTGGAATGCATATTGACCCATCTGAGGTAATTTATTTGACATGAGGCCTAGTACTTTTTATTCCCACATCCTTAGAAGCATATTTTCCTTCGAGCCAATCTATTCCAATATCTGAAAGATATTAATTCAACAATAAGGTCATTAAGAAACATGATAGGTATATCAACCTCTTGAATACCTACTTTTGGTGCCAAATAGAATTATGGATTCCATGTTTCTATCTAAATACAATTCCTTAGATACCCCTCATGTGATATATCGAGCTTCACAGACCCAAGAGGTACCTTCTTATGGTAATAATAATGAATGGATTTAGAGGATAAAGAAGGATAATGAGGGTGGTGTCACCCAAGGTCTTGGTCAAGGGGGAAACCATTTTTGGGTCAATGCCCTCAAATATTACCACTGTATCCATGGGGAATGAACTTTATAGCTATTCTTAGGCCACTCTTCCCCATGTGAGCTGATCCAAAATGGATCCGGACCGACGAATGGGTGTAAGACTCAGTATTTATAATATTAAATTGACAATTAATGAAGATCAATAAACCTTCTAAAGAAATATAAATTTGAAAGTCTAATAGGACAAAAAAAAAAAAAATAAGAACATGAGAGGAAAATAAACAATTAAATGTAATTTAAAAAATTAAACATGATGGAAGGTTGAGGTATGGGAAATGAAGGGTCAGGGCTGTTGACCTTCCCGCTACCCCCCATCTCTCATTATTTTTTTCCTCACTCTCATTTGAAAAGGTTCCTTTTTTGGTTGAGAGGGGAGATAGAGGAAGGGAAGAATACATTGCAACCATAGATTTCCATAATGAAAAGACTAAGCCCCATTCAAAGTTGGTTTTTCCCGTTTGGGTTTCCAGTGAAAAAATTATGATTTCATTAGTGATTGGGTGTGTTTGATTTATTATGTTGAGCATTAGTTTTCTATTTATTTCATTTTTGAGATGAGATATGGATTCCCATGTGTTTAATTTATTCCTATAATTGGGTTTTAATGAAAATAAAGAACCATGACCGCTCTCAACTGTTCATCATCCATTTCCCATCAAATTTGAAGATTGATGGATATTAAAATTAGTTCACTAGTAAATGGTGATATTTTGACGACCCTTTTGATGTTTTGTCGACATGATGTTGTCGGGATAACAACAAATATTGGTCCCTCCAAACGTCGTTTCTGGTACCGTCTCAATTTCGAAAAAAAATTATGTGTCTCCCTTTCGACGTATCTAATGGACATGTGTCTTCGAAGCCTGATTTTTACAGTGATGGAAAAGGAATATGTACTACGACAAAAAATGTCAACTCAATAGAGATGAACCAACATCATTTTAGATCTTAAGCGATGATGAAATAATTCATCGTAATATAGATGCATGAAACTATGCATCGATGGATTTTTCATAGCGGTGATAGTTTCTACTGTAGGAGAAGCGTCGACAGTCAGGAAAATGCAATAGAAGAAGGCGTCATAATACAGATGCCTTAGCATTGATGAATTTACCATAGTGGCGATGGTTTCTACCATTGGAGAAGCGTCGACAGTTAGACGAATGTAATGAAAGAAGGCATCGTAATAAATATGCCTTAGCATCAGTGAATTTTCCATAGCTACGATGGTTTCTACCATTGGAAAAGCGTAGTAAGTTAGACGAATATGTCGTCGCAAGTCAGACAAATAGGTCGTTGAAAGACATACACACTGTAAGTATTTTTAAAAAAAGATATAAGCACTAAAAATCTGTGAGAAAATAAATATGGTTTCATCAAGGATTTTCAATGATCATCCTTGCATCTATTAATTACATGAAACAATTGTATTTATTTCCTCTCAATATAAAACTAGCATGATGGTATCATTTCACCACTATGTGGTCAAAACTGCTGGAGATGAATTATCGGAAGTTAAACCACTATTAGAATATCTAATAAGGCACCTTATTGAGACAAGATAATATGAAGAAGATACCTTATACAATACTAACAATATGAATATGGATTTCCAACCTAACATCTGCAAAATTTATGCAATGGATTAAATACCTTTCAAGGGAGAACAACAAAATATTTCCAAATAAATGCACTTTCTAAACTCAAACAAAAATCATTACAAATGTGATATTGCAACACCAGAGCCATTGAAATGACTTTGATTTGTATGTCTCATCCAAAAGGGACTGTAGATAATAACACTAATGAGATATTTAGCATTGAAAATGAATGTGTAATAATAAAAGTAGAGTTGGCATGCACCAGTTTGGAAATAGAGACATCTAGAAAACAATGTCGACCTATTAAAGATACAATGCCCAATTTGAGCTAGGCACCATAATTTTTTTGTATTTAGCAGTAGGGTCAAGTTTAGGAATGATTGACAAATTTAAAGTGGAAATCCATTATTGGGTTGGCATAGTTTTTACAAGAGGGAGATCTGTGAATATTATGGTAGCTACGAGAGTTATTTACCTCCATGTGTGAACCTGACGAGAATAGAAGACTCTGGAAAACAATGTCGACCTATTAAATATACAATGCCCAATTTGAGCTAGGCACCATAATTTTTTTGTATTTAGCAGTAGGGTCAAGTTTAGGAATCATTGATAAATTTAAAGTGGAAATCCATTATTGGGTTGGCATAGTTTTCACTAGACGGAGATCTGTTAATATTATGGTAGCTACGAGAGGTATTTACCTCCATGTGTGAACCTGACAAGAATAGAAGACTCTGGAAAGCAAGAGAAAACCCTAATGAGTTGGCTAATAACCCTAGAAGTCTTGTTGGATCAAGAACATAGTTTATATTAGGTTATTAGCCTCCAAGAGAAGAAGTCGACCAAAAATAATAGTAATAATATACTGAACAGACACATATCCATAAGGAGAAGTCGACCCCAACAAATCTGGTAGAACCAGTATAAATACAGGGCGCCAGTTCTCATTTGACAGCATCTCAGAATTGCAGTTCCCAGTTTGGTGCGCACTGCAGTTCCCATATTGGTGTGCACGTGTGGAGGAGAGATGCAGGTGTAGCTGTTGCAACTAGCAGTTTGGGTGTTTGTCTTGGACTATCTCTTGGCTAGGGTTTGGACTATCTGATCAGCTATTGTTGGTGCGCTATCCTTGGAGGAAGATGCGCTACACCTTGTTTGGTTATCTATCCTAGGGTTTTCTTTCGGAGTAATTCTCAGTCAAGGTTAAGGTGCTCGGAGGGTGTCTTCGGCCTATGGTTGGGTGATGAGGGTATTGTCAATGGTAAAACAAGCACACAATCTTCTATATTCTAACAAGTTATGGGCCCACACCTCCTTCATTCAGTCTAAATGCTAGAAGGAAACATAGCTGCTAGGATATTGAGCTCGTTGAGGACTATCGCTAGGGTTACTAGAAGAAGCAACTTCCAAGACACATCAGCTAGGGTTACCAGCAGAAGCAGCTTCCAAGACACTGCATCTAGGGTTACTAGCAGGTGCAGTTGTAGAAACCCTAAACCTCTTGTTGAGGGACCTTTAGTGAAGGGATTGACATAATCTCTGGATAGATCAGTGCATCCTAGCCCAGCGCATCTCCTAGTACTCTCAGAAATCCAAGATGTGAAGTTTGAATTTCTGGTCAAATCTAGGGTTTGACCAAGTCAAGCAAGACATGACTAACTCTATGAAGTCTGAGAAAAATTTAGATGGAGCCTCTAACTTCAGAGCGTGGAAGACAAGGATTGACCTCATCCTTGCCAAGAATAAAGTGTTGGATATCGTGAAAGGAAATATCATGAAGCCAGAGTTTGAAGAAGGAAAAGAGAAGGAACTACAGAACATTGAAGCTATGGAGAAGTTCAAAGATGTTGGCATCAATGCCATGAGTATCATAGTGGATTTCATAAAATACCACTTGATACCCTACATCTCCCATCTTAACTCATTGAAGAAGATGTACGATGCCCTAACAAATATCTTCTTAGTCAGAAACATTGGACAAGTTATGAGTCTGAAGAATGAGCTCTGTGACGTGAAGATGAATGAGGATGATAGCATAACATCATACTTTGTAAGGATCTCCTAGTTAAGAGATCAACTACAAGCTATTGAAGAGATCACTTCAGAAAAGGAATTGGTGAACATAGTACTCAATGGTCTTCCCAAGACGTGGGATGCATTTTCCGCAAGCAAGAACACAAGGAAGGAGTATCCGACATTTGAAGAACTTTGGACTTCTTGTGCTCAAGAAGAATCAAGGATCAATACAAATGAGAAACCCCAAAATAAGTATGACGATCAAGCTTTCACAACAAGATTCAAGAACTTCAGGAACAAAGGAAGGTTGGTTCAAGGAGGAAGCCAAGTCAAGAGAAAGACATCTCAAAAGTACAATGCTTCAACTGTCAAAAGTACGGTCACTACAAGAATCAGTGTCCCGAGCTAAAGAAAAGGAAGGAGAAACACAAAGCATCGATTTTCAAAGAAAAGGAACCTACAAAGAAGACTAAGCTGGATGGAAGAGACTTCTTCTTCTAAAAAGGTAACAAGACTCTTCTTATTCCTTGTTTGCATCATATCTGTACATACCTTGTTTGCATCGTCCCTCTACATATCTTGTATATCTATATCTTGGAAGATAATTTGTTCTAAGAGGAACTATATCTATGGAAGAACAAACAAGATGGAAATGGATATCATTAGATAATACAAATCATGTGGAAGTTATTAAATCAATCACGAAGAAACTCAGTAGAAGCAAAGACAAAAAGAAGTCAACAATCGAGAGGAAATTAGAAAACAACTTATGACATTTTGTAGAAGACAAAAAGATGGAAGCGTGAACTCTGTTAGATAAGAGAGGAAACTATATAGTGCAGAAGACAATAAGGATGTATATGGAAGCGTGGACTCTGTCAGACAGAGGGAGTCGATTATATGCACTCTTACATGAAGCAAGGGTTAGGAGGGAGCTAATTCTATGATAAATTGAAGATGATGAAATATATATCCATGGTAGCAGCCATGAAAGACAATACGTATTCAGTTCAACCACAAAAGGAGACTTCTTCGAAGAGAATCCTTAAAGTATTATTGGTTGTCCATCCAAATCCGTGATTCTATGATGAAAGGAAAAAGTGGAATCTTTAGGGCATGGAATCTATAAGAAACTCCATGGACCTGAGAACTAAAGAAAAACATGAAGAAGAACATGAAGATTCCAAGAAAGAAAGAAAAGCTAGAACAACCAGTCATAATATCAAGAATCACAAGATTACCAGCCTGATATGAACTCACTAGAAGCAATCAAGCAGAATAACTGAAAGTCGTGATGAAGAATAGTGCATGGAAGACTTATGAATAAAAGAATTGCAAAATCTAGAACCAGAGGTTCTCCCAGATGGAGGGAGAAGACTATGATGATTACTTGCTCCAGTACACTAGACATATCACTGCATGAGTCTTTATATCATCTGCAACATCCATGAGTTGGAATTCTACATCAGATGAATGCAAAGAATGTTCTCCAGAGAAATTGAATAAAGAGTGTATGAAGAGCAATCTCAAGACCTTGAGGCATACCAGAAAGAGACTCATGTACATAGATAGAAGAAGATAACTTGGTGGAGAACCTCCAGTGCATAGCAAAAGCATGGTGAATATTTCCTATAACATCAGGATGACTACTCAGTAGATCAGATCTCATGATGATAGAAGAAGTTCCACATGAATACGTTCCAGTTTTCCAACTATGATATACTCTATTGTTCAGATCTACATGAATCCTTCACAGTATTCCAGACTAAAGTACATTTGAAATCAAGAATTACATTATCCATGACGAAGTCTAGAAAGGAGAAAATGATTCTCCAATACATATCTCCACAGATGAGAAGATAAGCAGACATTTTGGTAAAGCTTCTATCCAATATGAAAGAGTTTGCATACTCAAGCTGGATCTCATGGAAACAAATTCCTTCTTATTGAAAAAGGAAGAAATGACTCTCCAAGTTAGGAGGGAGCACTGAAAACATTATTGAAGACATTCATCTTTAAATTTGAAAAATAGTCCATCTTGGACAGATGCTTTCTTGTTCGGAAAGTGGATTGAGACTTCTAACGGACAGTCACTTCCTATCGTGGTTAACGTAGGAAGTAGTCTGATTGTTGATGTATCATAGACAATGACTTCCCATTGTGGTTAACATGGGGAGTGGTCTAGGGAAGTCTCTCTTCTTGAGGGTTACTTAAGAAGACTGGCCCACCTCATCGGACAATGATTTCTCATTGTGGTTAACATGAGGAATGGTCTATTTTGGAGGTTGATGCAGGATAGTCTTTCCTCTTGTGGTTAACAGAGGAAATGGTCTGGATAGACATTCCTTAGGGTTATACATTATCTCCAAGGAGCACTTTGATTAGTGTAGGAGGAATGGCCCAGGGTGGGGAATGGTCCAGGCTCAGCAATCAGGGACATACATTCCTTAGGTTTTATACATTCTCTCCAGGGCGCACTTTGATTAGTGTAGGAGGAATGGCCCAGGGTGAGGAATGGTCTAGGACAGACATTCCTTAGGGTTTATACATTCTCTCCAGGGCACACTTTGATTAGTGTAGAAGGAATGGCACAGGGTAAGGAATGGTCCAAGAAAGACATTCCTTAGGGTTTATACATTCTCTGTAGGGTGCACTTTGATTAGTGTAGGCGAAATGGCCCAGGGTGAGGAATGGTCCAGGACAGACATTCCTTAGGGTTTATACATTCTCTCCAGGGTGCACTTTGATTAGTGTAGGAGGAATGGCCCAAGGTGGGGAATGGTCCAGACTCAAACATTCCTTAGGGTTTATACATTCTGTCTAGGGTGCACTTTGATTAGTGTAGGAAGAATGGCCTAGGGTGAGGAATGGTCCAGGTTCAGAAATCAAAAAAAATCCTTCTTCCTTGTTTGAGAAGAATAGGGCAGATAGCCCATTGATGATGTTCTAAACTGAGGGTAGATATTCTTTCATATCTCACAGACGTGAGTGAAAGATTGGCCCAAATGATTCAATTTATATCATAACATTGTTTCTGTACAGGTTTCTATCAAATGTTTGTTATGAAGATCATATGATAGTAGATGAAGACTACTGTGAGGGATATGTTCCACTATTTGTGAGGCAGATATTCTTTCAGAGTTCAAAGATGTGAGTGAAAGATTGGCCCAGATGATTCAGTTGATATCATAACATTGTTTATGTGCAGGATGCTATCATATGTTTGTTATGAAGACTGTATGACAGTAGATGAAGGCTACTGTGATGAATATGTTCCACTGTTTGTGACTATACGTTGTTGATCAAGTACTTGTGTGTTACTTGGTGTGGTAGTGAACCACTAGATTGTAGTTATGTACTAATATGAATAGACATAGTTGTGTTATATTTATGTTATAACTTCCTTGAAGACTATCATCAGTTTATTGAAAATAATCACCATCCAGAAGAAGGATGAATAGAGATTTTCCAGACGAAAATTGGTTCAGAGCATTTACTCCTCTAGATTATAAGAGTGGCTCTTGTATCACTCTATGGTGTGAGTGACTTATCTAGCATCATCTCTAATTACTCATATGAAGTATGGTTTTGAGAGATGATGCAGCTGATGGTGATGGTGATGCTCGTGATCTAGTCATGAAATAGTCTAGACTACTATATTGATGCTATCGGGTAAATGGTATGTTTTTGTGCTCAAGTCCATTACCTATAATACCTCCCTAGCTAGGAGGGAGTGTTAATATTATGGTAGCTACGGGAGGTATTTACCTCCATGTGTGAACCTGACAAGAATAGAAGACTCTAGAAAGCAAGAGAAAACCCTAATGAGCTGGCTAATAACCCTAGAAGTCTTGTCAGCTCAAGAAGATAATTTATATTAGGTTATTAGCCTCCAAGAGAAGAAGTCGGCCAAAAATAATAATAATATACTGAACAGAGACATATCCAGAAGGAGAAGTCGGCCCCAGCAAATCTCGCAGAACCAGTATAAATACAGGGCACCAATTCTCATTTGACAACATCTTAGAATTGCAATTCCCAGTTTGGTGCACACGTGTGGAGGAGAGCTATAGGTGCAGCTGTTGTAGCTAGCAGTTTGGGTGTTTATCTTGGACTTGTTAATTTTTATTCCATTATTATAGTTCTCTGTATTTCAATAGATAAGAGCATCATAAGAACAAGATCACTGAGAAATACACATTCACAAGAGACACATCATTTATCCTAGGAAACCCTCTAGGGGAAGAAAACCCAGCAAAAACTTCCTTATCATAAATAGCTTATACAATGTTCAAGAGATAACTCAAACCAATACAGATAGTCCTCCTCAAGAGATGCACCACTCTTCTTCTCCTCTCTCTGGTAATTGCATCTTGCCTCATAAGAGAAATGAGCAAGTGAGTTGTGTGTTAGAAGTGAGGTGCTAGCCTCTTATTTATACAAGACTGGCACGTGTGAGGGGGTTTCACTAGTAGGGCCAACCTCTCACTCTGGCTGGGTAAACCCACCTTTAATTAATTATGGGTCTTCAATAATAACTATTGGGGCCGAATTCTTATTCTTCCCTTTATAATTGTTCGATGACCAATCCGCAAAAGGGGATTTGGTCCTTATACAATTACCGACATGATTAATCCACAATGGGGATTAATCCTAATAATAAAATAACAAGAGTAATAAGAATGCTCTTCGCAGTTACATTATTTCAACACTCCCCCTTAACAAGAAGGGTATTCTTCATCAGCATCAGGTGAGAGAGGTCTGCATCATCAGTGGCATCAAGAGGATAGTATCGTCAATATCATATTGAAACATTGGCTAGCACATTTACGAGTCATCGGAAGTTTTCTTCATCGACAGAATCATCATTCTCAAAAGAATTCTATCATCATCTGCATCAAATATGTATCAGTAAAAAAAGTGATACCTCATCACAGCACTAGGCTGACAGTACTACACTGGCTCAATGTCACAGTTGTTAAGATGGTAGCTCAGTGTCAGTCACATCTTGCTTTACGTCTAACAACTAGGTTAGAAGCAAGGAACATCATCATCTCGCTTTACGTCTAACAACTAGGTCAAAAGTGAGGAATCATAATGTCATGCTTTACATCTAACAACTAGGTCAAAAGCAAGGAACATCATCATCTCGCTTTACGTCTAACAACTAGGTCAGAAGTGAGGAATCACAATGTCATGATTTATGTCTAACAACTAGGCCAGAAGTATGACTCATCTTGATTTACGTCTAACAGCGAGGTCAGAAGCAAGGAATCAACGGCGTCATGCTTTACGTATAACAACTAGGTCAAAAGCATGACTCATCTTGCTTTACGTCTAACAGCGAGGTCAGAAGCAAGGATCACACAACGTCATGCTTTACATCTAACAGTGAGGTCAGAAGCATGACTCATCTTGCTTTATGTCTTACAGTGAGGTCAGAAGCAAGGATCACACAACATCATGCTTTACGTCTAACAGCGATGTCATAAGCATGACTCATCTTGCTTTATTTCTAACAGTGAGGTCAGAAGCAAGGAATAAATATATATACTCCCCCTTTCAGGGAGGGTCCTTTCGGACTACACCAAGCTTATCTCGAAAGTGTTCAAACTTTACATGAGATAGAGGCTTAGTCAACACATCAGCAACCTATTCATTCATGCTAATGTACTGGAGCTTCAAGGCTTCTCTCTGTACCATGTTGCGGATGAAATGATAGTGGATCTCTATGTGCTTCGACCTATCGTGGAATACATGATTCTCTTTCATCTTTATGCAGCTCTGGTTGTCACATAGAATCATGGTTGCTCTCATCTCCAAGTCAAATAGGCCTGTCAACAAATTTTGAAGCCATATAGCTTTGCAGCTAGTAGAACATGCGGCAATGTACTCTACTTCCGTTGTGCTGAGAGAAATATTGGATTGCTTCCTACTCTACCACGAGATCATGGTTGATCCCAAACTGAAACAACATCTGGAAGTGCTTTTTCTGTAAGCAACACTTCCTGCCCAATCTGCATCAGTATATCCACTCAATTTGAAGTCATGATCTCCATCATAGCTGAGACCATAATCCATAGTACCTTTAAGGTACCTCATCACATGTTTTGTAGCCACTAGATGAACACGTCTGGGCTCTACCAGAAACTGACTCAAGGTGTTCACTGCAAAATAGATGTTTGGTCTGGTGTTCGTCAAGTACATCAGTGATCCAATAATTGTCTATACAGTGTGGCATATATAAAATCTAACGAAGTATCGACCAGTAGCTTCAGCTTCACTTCCATGGGAGTATTCATGGACTTGCATTCTAGCATGTTGAATCTCTTTAATATTTTGACCATGTACTTCCTTTGGTTAAGGAAGATTCTTTCTGGACTCTACCATACCTCAAGGCCTAAGAAGTAATGCATTAGACCAAGGTCTTTCATTTCAAATTCTGCGGAAAGTCTCTATTTACATTCAGCGATGAACTTTTCTTCTCCAGTTAAGAATAAGTCATCCACATACAGTAGTAATATTATTGGTTCATTATCCATAATTTTGAAGTAGATATTTGAGTCTTCTTTACTCTTGGTAAATCCCAAGCTCGTCAAGAAATTGTCTATATGGCCATACCAAGCTCTGGGAGCTTGCTTCAATCCATATAAGGCTTTCTTCAATTGACAGACATGAGACGTCATGTCTTCAACCTCAAATCCTTGGGGTTGATCTATATACACTTCCTCTTCGATAACACCATTCAGGAAAGTTGTCTTCATGTCCATCTGGTGCAGCTTCCATTTCATCTTAGAAGCAAGAGATATAATGGTTCTGATCAAAGTGTATCTTTCCACAGGAGCGAATGTCTCTTCATAGTCAATGCCTTCCTTCTGGGAAACTCCACGAGAAACAAATCTTTCTTTATATTTCTCAATACTTCCATCAGTAGCATGTTTTATTTTGAAGAGCCATTTTGATGATACCACATCCTTCTTTTTGGTTTGGGAACTATTTCCCATACATCATTCTTTATTCTGGATTGGTATTCCTCTGTCGTGGCATCTGCCCATTCCTTATTTTGAATGGCCTCTTCAAAGCATGTAGGTTCTTCATCAATTAGATTGTACATCAAAGCCATGTAACTAGAGAATGGCTTTGGTCTTTTCACCTGTCTTGTGGTTCCTTCTGGAACACCATACTTCTCTCCATCTTGAATAAGCTCTCTTTTCCAAGCAGGCTTTCTTTTATGGGAGAAGGTCATTTGAGGAGGTTCTTGAACTTCTGTTATATCATGATCTTCGGGAGTCTCCTCATCGGGTTCTACAGCTCTGGGAACTTCCCTCACAGATTTTGTAGTCCCGAGATTTACAGGTTCCTCTTCATACATTTCTCCAAGCTGGCATCTTCTCGATTTCTTAAGTGTTGCTTCTTCATCAAAGGTCACGTCCCTACTCATCTCAATATGGCGGTGACCAGGTATGTAGATTCTGAAGGCCTTGGATACGTCACAGTATCCCACAAATATTCCCTTCTTTCTAGAGGGTTCCATCTTGTTTCTTTTCTCTTTCAGTATATGGATAAACACTGGACAGCCAAATATTTTGAGATGGCTTACCTTTGGCTTCTTTCCGGTGAAAATTTCTTCTGGGGTCTTGAACCCAAGTGCACTATGGGATAATCTGTTCTGCACATAAATAGCTTCCATTGTTGCTTCTGGCCATAAGCACATAGGAAGATCTTTATCGTGAATCATGGTCTTTATAGCTTCCATAATTGTTTTGTTCTTCCTTTCAGCTACATCGTTTTGTTGAGGATTATAGGGAGTAGTGAGTTCCCTCTTGATCCCAACATCTCTACAGAATTTTATGAACTCCTTTGAGGTATATTCTCCTCCATTATCTGACCTGAGTATCTTAATCTTTCTTTTGGAAAGATTCTCTATCAAGGCTTTGAATTCCTTGAATTTACGGAATACTTCATCTTTAGATTTTAAGAAATATATCCAGATCTTACGAGAACAATCATCAATAAATGATACATAGTATACATACCCACTAATGGAGGATGATGGCATTGGGCCACACACATCTGAATGGATGAGTTCCAATGCTCCTTCTCCTTTGTTGTCCCTCTTTGGAAAAGGGTTCTTGATGTTCTTCCCTTGCGCACATCCATTGCATATGCCTTCCTGATCAACCTTGAGTTCTGGTAAACTTGTGACAGCTTTGCATATGTATGGTAGTGCCTTGTAGTTGATGTGGGCCAATATTCTATGCCAAAGTTCACATTAGTTTTTGATGGCATGGGTCATGGCATTTTCTGGGTGACCCTTCAGCTTATATAAGCCATTTTCTTCACTTCTGATGACGATTGCTTCATTTAATGTTTCTCCCTTAGCCCACATAATAACTTCTCCATCTATGAAGGAAACTCTGTAGCCTTTCTTGTCTAGGGCTGATATGGAGAGTAAGTTCTTCTTTAGGCCCGATACATAGAGTACGTCCTTCATTGTTATTGAGTTTTATGAATCTAGCTTGTAGTTTGATTCTCCTATTCCCTTGATGGGATATTGATAATCATCTCTAAGAGTTACTTTCTGATAAAACTTCTTTTCTGAAAGACAAGAGAGAGTATTTTTCTTACCCATCATGTGTTTTGATGCACCGCTATCAATGAGACATGTGTCCTCTCCAGGTGATACAGATCCTGAGAGAGTTGAGATCAAGACATGGTCCTTCATCATCTTCATAGGTGGTTCTTCATCTTCGGCTATGTGAGCATGTTTCCTTTTGTGCTTCCTCTTGTACTCTTCTATTCTGACTGGACAATTATTCGCCTTGTGTCCCATATTATCACAATGATAGCATTGTATAAATGAGAGATCTCGTCCTTTGCGTTGTCATTTCTTCTAAAAATTTCTTGAATGAGATTCTTGGTTGTTGAATTTGTTTGATGGTTGTGGTTCTCTATGAGATTCCCTTTTGAATTAGGGCTTCTTCCTTCTTCCTTTTGTATGAGTAGCTAGGGATTGATCATCATCCCTTGCTAGTAGTGCTTCACGGTTGGCTACCCTTGTCTCTTCTTGGGTGCATTCTTCCCATAGGCTCTCAAACTGTAGTTTCTCCTTTCTACCAAATACTGACTGGATGAAAGCATCCCAAGGTCTTGCGAGACCATTTAGGGTTGTTATCATGAATTCATCTTCGTCGATGGTGTATCCAATCGCTTTCAACTGTTCTTTTATTTCTGAGATTCGGGAGAAATATTCTCGAATCATTTCTCCTTTCTGCATCTTGGTATTCTTTAATTGGGTTCTTAGATTCATTTTTCGATTGATGTTCTTTCCTTCATATAGTTTTCTTAAAGCATCAAACATCTCCTTTGGAGTTTTCTTCGATGATACATATGGGATCAGGTGGTCTTTGATTGAATCTACAATGATTCTTTGAGCCCTGATTGAGTCCTTCTGATGCTTTGCTTTCTCGACGGCATCTTCAGGTTCCTCCACTTCTTCTTTGATGAATCTTGCTAGGTCATTCTCTGCAAGGATCAGACCAATCCTATACTTCCAGGCATGGAAGTTGTCTATGCCTTCTAGTTTCTCAACAAGATTTGTGCTTGCAGACATCTTGTACTTGCGGCAACGAAAATAACCAAAAATTGAAAATGCTCAAAATCAAATTTTGACCTTACCAAGAGGTGTGCTTGGCTGAGGCGAGTATCCTAGTGTCCTTGGATCTAATAAAATCCAATTTTTACCCCATCAAATATGATCTGCAGATTTCTAGACTGGTGCTTATGGTACTTTTGGTATTCTGGTACTTCTGGTACTTCTGGTACTGGTTTTCTGGTACTTCTAGTACTTTTGTGAAACTAGGGTTTCACTTTCTGGGAGATCCACCCACTGAAAAGGTACGCTCTAGGTGCCAAATTGATCCTGGGGGGAGGGCGCAACTTTCTAGGTGTTTAGGGAGCTGAAAAGAGATACTTTTGCAAAACCCTAATTTGCAAGTGCTGCAACAGTGACGTTTTTCCTCTTGCAAATTGTGCTTTCTTCAGGTTGGCTCTGAAACCATGTTAATGTTTATGCCATTATTATAGTTTTTTTCATTTCAATAAATAATCATCATAAGAACAAGATCACTGAGAAATACACATTCACAAGAGACACAACATCTATCCTAGGAAACCCTCTAGGGGAAGAAAACCCAACAAAAACTTCCTTCTCATAAATAGCTTATACAATGTTCAAGAGATAACTCAAACCAATATAGATATTCCTCCTCAAGAGATGTACCACTCTTCTTCTCCTCTCTCTAGTAATTGCAGCTTGCCTCATAAGAGAAATGAGCAAGTGAGTTGTGTGTTATAAGTGAGGTGCTAGCCTCTTATTTATACAAGACTGGCACGTGTGAGGGGGTTTCACTGGCAGGGCCGACCTCTCACTCTGGGTGGGTAAACCCACCTTTAATTAATTCTAGGTCTTCAATAATAATTGTTGGGGCCGACTTCTTATTCTTCCCTTTATAATTGTTCGATGACCAATCCGCAAAAGAGGATTTGGTCCTTATACAATTACCGACATGATTAATCCACAATGGGGATTAATCCTAGTAATAAAATAACAATAGTAATAAGAATGCTCTTCGCAGTTACATTATTTCAACAAGACTATCTCTTGGCTAAGGTTTGGACTATCTGATCAATTATTGTTGGTGTGCTATCCTTGGAGGAAGATGCGCTACAACTTGTTTGGATATCTAGCCTAGGGTTTTCTTCCAGAGTAATTATTAGTCAAGGTTAAGGTGCTCGGAGGGTGGCTTCGGCCTATGGTTGGGTGACGAGGGTATCATCAATCGTAAAACGAGCACACAATCTTCTATATTCTAACAAGATCCTCACTCTGTCGTCTATTTTTGGGATATTTTTTATACATATATGCCTTCATATGTAAAAGAGATTCGTTTTACTACTCACTGTTACAATTAGAGCATAAGATAGTCTTCTCGTGGTTTTTGGACATCAAAGAAGTCCATTCAAGGCTCATGAGTCATTGGTAATATTCACGCGGAAAGTGAACATTTCAGTGCATGAAAACTTCCAATTTTCACAGGCCCGAGAACATTTATGTGATTCAATAATTAAAACAATTTTAGAGATAAAAAATCCTCCTAAAAGGATCTAGACCAAGGAATGTCATTTGTAAAATTCCCCATCCTTTTCAACATGCAACACTCAAGTTTGGTACATTGTCTGCCACTTCAATTTACTTCAACATTTTGGCCTTAGAAAAGAATAAACCTGCAAGAAGTCCTGCAAAGTGGCAATACATGTTGTGAGAAAGAACATGATCAACATAACAAGCACACTGTACTACCCACTAATCAAAATTAAAGAAAAATAAATCACCTACCCATGAAAATCGTGACTTGGTCGAAAAATAAGAGGTAAAAGATTGATACCATATATTTTTTATTACTATTAAATAAATTGCGGTACCATTTTCTAAATTTAGAACATGAGAATCCATGTACCAGAACTATGAGAAATAGATATCCAAAATGGAAAAGAAAGTCTCTTGTCCACAATGAATTACCGAAAAGTATGTTGAATAAATTTGGAACCTTGAATAGAAATATCACAACAAGTGAGATGGGAATCTTATTCAATTATCCCACCAAAATAAATACAAAAAATGTTACATAAGTAGTAAGAAGGAGAATAGTAATCCAAAAATACATATTCTCAATTTACTCTACTTGCACCTTGCAATATGAAAACATGTGAAAATCAAAAAAGAATGCAAACCTATATGTTGTAGGTCTAGTCTAATGCAAAAAAACACATTGATGTGAAACTTATAGCTAGGCCCAACAATCCACTTGAAGTTGCCACAACCCAAAACACGAGCATCCTAAGTATAGGCATGATTAGACAAATTTGATGTTTTGAGGACTTAGTGAAACCATGTTGGATAAGATAGGAATTACAATACAGGGTGAGTAATTATGTTACCTCACTGATGCTAATGAAATGCAAAATGTGATGATGAAACCCTCTTAGTGACCCATTGATAAGAGCAACAAGGGTGAACTAGGTGGCTTTGGGTCCTCCACCAACCCAACAAAGACTCCCACCCACACCAAGACTTGGACTTCAACAAATTGGTGATGAGGATAAAGACCATGTGTGAGGGACATAATGTGATATTTGTGCATTATGTGTTTTGACTCTTGACTCAATTGACACCCTAAAGATGAGTAAGTTCTAAAAGTTCTCAAAAGTTATAAACATATTTGTGCATTATTTTAACTAACATTATCTATATTTTTACTAACATATTTGTGCATTATTTTAACTGATATTTGTTCATTATTTTTACTAACATTATGATCCAGATGGATATCGGTGGCCACCCACCTTTTCCAACTGGCTTAAAACAGTTTTCTGACAATTTTGGCAATTTACTATGTTTAGCAGTTTTAACTTCCGGGGCCATTTTAAGGGCCTAAATGAAGGTTTTTCGGGATCGAGCTCTTCAATGATAGTCGAAGGCATGATTGATCCCCCAAAATGAATCTCCTCGACGATACCTTTCCAACGTGCTATCACACACCTAAAACAGTGATCCATTTGGATATCGGTGGCCACCCACCTTTTCCAGCTAGCTCAAAACAACTTTCTCGCAATTTTGATAATTTACTATTTTTAACAGTTTTTCAGGTCCTGAACTTCCGGAGCCATTTTGAGGCTCTAAACGACGTTTTTGGCGGTATGTTGCAGTTCCAAATTGACATGATGAATATTTTGTGCAACTGTTGTAGTCCTCGAATATATCTTTCCAATGGGCTATCATATGCCTAAAACGAAGATCGTATGCAAAAGTTACGACCCCGGGAAGTTATGTACTGACTTACCCAAATGAGGCCCACATGACTTTTGGCGCTTCATCTCCTAGGGTTAGGTTTTTGGATGTTTAGGGTTTTTGAAACTCTTGTTTATTGTAAAAAGGCCTTGAGAGCCTCATTGTAATCATCTTCTTTTGAATGAGCACAGTCGTCACATCTCTTCTCATTGATAAGCCGCCACCATTCCAGCAAGCTTGTTTTCCGCTGCATTTTATAATTTCAGCTTATTTCCTTATTGAATAGAAAACCAGTTTTATTGTATCTCTATTATTCTATCTTAAACATCTGGTAACAATCTGTAGTCATTTCGTTATGCTCATAAAATCTGGATCAGTGGTATCAGAGTGGTATGCTCCTTGTCATCTTAATGCATGTCCCCAACGAGGTCAGAGTACAAAGAGTTAGGTCTCGAGCTTGTTTCTCTTGAGGAAAAAATCTCTCGCACACCCAAGCGACCTCTCATGGAAGGAGAAAATAAAGATGACGGGACAGGAGATCCTTTCAAACTGTTGATTGAGGAATCCCTCACTCAATAGAGGAACGAGATGATGGATAATTTTGCGCAAATCCTTTGGCGACTACCAACAGGCGACGCATCTTCTTCGATCAGAGGCATCGCCCCCTTCAAGGTACAAATAAACTTCGATATTCCTATATTTGAAGGTTAGATAGACACAGATGTTGTAGAAAAGTGGTTGAATCTACTAGAAGGGTATTTTTCTGTCCATAACTTTTCGAATAGAGAAAATATTACTTTTGCGCTCCTCAAAGTTGTTCCCCATGTCAAAGATTGGTGGGAAACTTTCTGTGAGCAAATAAACAAAGGAACCCTCATTATTTACATTCACGGCCACCTAGGAATCCTTCAGGGATGTTATTAAGGAACAATACTACCCTGTCGGAAGTTATGACGACTTGTATACCAAATGGACCACACTGCGGCAAGAAAGAGACCAAGCAGTGCCAGATTTCACAAATATCTTCCATACCTTGCAAACCAAGCTGGGTATCAAAGATTCATAGCGACATATGGTTCTCAAGTATCGTGGTGCTCTACATAGATACATCCAGACCAAAATCAAATTTCTAGACATCTCATCCTTGGGCACGGCCTACTGATATGCCGTAAAAATTGATCAGAAGCTCAAACAAAAGACGTGACAATTTGGGTCGGGAAAACCCTCACAACAAAACCCAGGAAAGGATAGCCCCAACCCATAGAACAAAGGACAAAGCAAAGATGGAAAGTATCAGGACAACCAGTCCAAGCCGTAATCAAAGCAGGACACCGAAAAGACAAAGAAAGATACTGGGAAGTGGTGCGACTTCCATAAGAGCCCTTGGCATAAAACTGTTGACTTCCACTAAAAGTAGACATTGGTGGCCAAAGTGAAAGCCTCTAAATTAGATGCAGGTTATGACTCTGAGTCAGAACCAGAAAGGGGAAGACAGATCATTGACATGGAACCTAGTGCCACCGTTGCTACCACCAAGCTCCAACATGGTGAACTAGATGAGCTAGAAGAAGGAGAGCGCCTCTTTCATTCATAGATGTGGGTAAAAGGCACCCTGTTGCACTTCATCGTTGATAGTGGTAGCTAGAAGAACCTCATCTCAACAGAGGTTGTCAAGCGGTTGGCCCTGCCGACAACGCCGCACCCACAACCCTACACCATTGGATGGCTCCGCCAAGGAAGCGATCTCTGTGTTAACCAACAGTGTCGACTGTCGTACGACATCAAGCCCTTCAAAGATGAGGTATTATGTGATGTTGCTCCTCTCGAAGTTTGTGATGTTCTTTTGGGCCCACCTCATTTATGGAAACATCATGTTGTATATGATTCTAGGCCTCGTAGTGTTATTAGTACTTTGAACAAGAAATTGTAAAGGATACCCGAGGTTGTCCCACCTAGTGCTATTTCCTTGATCTCTGCTAAGCAATGCAGGAAGGTCATCTCTCAGATGGGTAAGTTTTTATTCTTCATGATTCGCTCTCAGAATGGGAGAAAAATCACAGCCACATCTAGGGTCTCAGCGGTCGACCTCTCCACACAGCAGAAGAAAGTAGATAAGGTCATGGAAGAATACTCGGATATCTTCTCCTCACCTACCGAGGTACCTCTGCACTGCCAGGTCAAGCACCCCATCAATCTGACCACCGGTGCATCGCTGCCCAATGGGCCAGTCTATCGTCGCTCTCTATTAGAGAATGAGGAGATCAAGCGACATATCCAAGAATTGCTCCACAAGAGGCACATCTGTCCCAACTCCTCACCTTGTGGGAGCCTAATCGTGTTGGTACAGAAGAAAGATGGAACCTGACAACTTTGCATTGATTATCAGGCTCTAAATAAAATCACAGTTAGAAACTGTTACTAGATTCCCTAAATCGACGACCTCCTTGATCAACTCATGGGGGCCAAATACTTCAGTAAGATTGATCTGAAGTCTGGTTACCACCAGGTCCCAATAGAATAGACTGATGTATGGAAGATCGCCTTCAATTCAAAGGAAGGACTTTTTGAATGGTTGGTCATGCCCTTTGGTCTAACAAATGCTCCAACCACTTTCATGAGGATGATGGATGATATCCTGCGACCATTCACCAATACTTTTGTAGTGGTTTATCTCGATGACATTCTCATTTACAGCAAGACTTGGGCCGAACACTTGCAGCATATTCAGTAGGTTCTGCACACCCTGCGGTAGCACAAGCTATACGCCAACTTGGAAAAATGATCCTTCAACATGGATAGGGTCCATTGCCTAGGCTACATCATTGATCAACGTGGTGTACATGTGGATCCAACCAAGATCCAAGTCATTTGTGACTGGCCAGCCCCAACCACACTCATTGAGCTTCGGAGCTTCTTGGTCCTTGCCAATTTCTACCACAGGTTTGTGTTGGGATTCTCCCATATTGCATGGGCCCTCAGCCAAATAACTAGGGGTGGTGGTAAGGAAAAATTTGTGTGGGGCTGGCCCCAACAACAAGATTTCTATGATTTGAAGCAATGCTTGTGCTCATCCCTGGTACTTTCACTACCATACCTGCAACATCCCTTTGAGATTGAGACTGATGCTTCAGACTATGTTGTGGGTGTCGCTCTCACACAGCACGGCCACCTCATGGCCTATCATAGTGTGACACTATCAGATGATGTTCATAAGTATCCTACTTATGAAAAATAAATGTACTCCATTGTGCAAGCATGCCTCCAGTGGAGACATTACATTCTTGGCAGGGAGACAGTCATCCACACTGATCATAAGCCACTCCAGTTCATGCAGGCACAAGGAAAATTGCAAAATGACCACCATCAAAAGTGGTCCACATACTTGCAGGAAGCACCAACCGTGTCACTGATTTCCTCAGCAGACCACCAGTCATGACACTCACCACAATGATAGACTCTTTCGGCCACGAGACCTCTAGATGGCCCCAACTCTATGAGACAGACCCAGAATTCTCCACCACTTACCAAATGTTGGGTGCAAAGGCAGTTGTCGATAATTTCCATCTTCAGGATGGGTTGTTGTGTCGACTGGGCCATATATGTGTTCCATCAAGTGAGTGAGTGAAGCTGATCTGGGAAGCCCACTACAACCGGGTGGCAGGACACTTCGGCGTCGAAAAGACAATGGCAATGTTACAAGAAAATTTCTACTGGTCGAAACTTCGACAGCAAGTCAGCAAGTATATTAGGTCTTGCACTGCCTGTGCTATTGCCAAACCAAACACTAAGAAATAGGGCATGTACACCCCTATTCCTACTCCTGACAGGCCATGGGAATCCATCTCAATGGACTACATGTCAAGCCTCCCATCCACCAAGCGGGGAAATGACTGTGTTTTTTTGGTTGTTGATCGCTTTTCTATGATGGCGATTCTGGTTGCTTGCAAGAAGAGCATCACAGCAGAAGCCACTGCCAAGATCTTCTTTGAACAGGTCTTGGTACATTTTGGAATCCCACAAACCATTGTCTTAGATCAGGATAGTCTATTTCTCAGCACATTCTAGTCGAGCCTCTGGTCACTATTGGACACCAAGCTCACCAAATCCAGGGCCTTCCACCCCCAGACAAATGGCCAAACCAAGGTTGTAAATCGAATGATCGTGCATATCTTGCGCATGTATAATTCCAAGCACCCTCGCACATGGGATGAGAGTCTTCCATATGTCCAACATAGCTACAACCAATCCCTTCATAGCTTAATCGGCCACAACCCCTTTCAGGTGGGGTTGGGATTCCAACCATTGGGTCCCATAGATGTTGCACTTCCCCTTGCGGTCACCTTGACCGACTCCTCTCCTGCTCCAACTGAGGATGACAAAGCCACCCAGTTCATTGAGAGAATCTGTCACATCCTCCAACAGGTTCAAGATATCCTACAGAAGTCCAATGACAAATACAAGAAGCACCATGATCAACATCGGGTTCCACATAAGTTTCAGGTGGGCGACAAAGTTTGGTTAAACTTGCAGAAAGAATGCCTTACAAGACCCCATCGGAAGCTTTGCCCACTCTGTTATGGGATGTACACCATCACCAAGGTTGTGGGGGATAATTATTTTGTGCTCAACATTCCTCCTTTCCTTGGCCTGCACCCAGTGTTCAACGTAGACCTCCTTCGACCTTATTTCCCACCATTATTGGACACCTCAGACGTAGCAAAACACCTGACACCAATAGAGCTCAACCCCAACTGCATACAACATGCATTTAGTGATCAAATTTTGGACACATATATCAAGGGCACTTGACAACAAAGGATCCATCTTTATCGAGTCGTCAAAGAAGGGCATCTCCTTCACCAAGGCAAGTGGCTCACTCGAGCCCAAATTCAGCAGAAATTTCCTCATCTAATGGGGGAACTCAACAAAATGGAGACCATTGCTTCCTAAGGATGGAGGATTGATCCAGGTGGATATCGGTGGCCACCCACCTTTTCCAACTGGCTCAAAAAAACTTTCTCGCAATTTTGATAATTTACTAATTTTAGCAGTTTTTCAGGTCTTGAACTTCTGGAGCCGTTTTGAGGCCCTGAACGACGTTTTTTGGGGTATGTTGAGATCACAAAATTTTGCCACGACATGAAATTTTGTGCAACTATTGTATTCCTCGGATAGATCTTTCCAATGGGCTATCATATGCTTAAAACGGAGATCGTATGCAAAAGTTACGACCCCGGGAAGTTGATGTACTGACTTACCCAAACGAGGCCCACATGACTTTTGGCACTTCATCTCCTAGGGTTAGGTTTTTGGATGTTTAGAGTTTTTGAAACTCCTGTTTATTGTAAAAAGGCCTTGAGAGCCTCATTGTAATCATCTTCTTGTGAATGAGCGCAGTCGTCACATCTCTTCTCAGAGATAAGCTGCCACCATTCCAGCAAGCTTGTTTTTCACTGCATTTTACAGTTTCAGCTTATTTCCTTATTGAATAGAAAACCAGTTTTACTGTATCTCTGTTATTCTGTGTTAAACATCTGTTAATAATATGTAGTCATTTCGTTCTTCTCATAAAATCTGGATCAAACAGATATCGTATGCAAAATTTACGAACCCAGGAAGTTGATGTACTAACTTACCCAAACGGGGCCCACATGACTTTTGGCGCTTCATCTCCTAGGGTTAGGTTTTTGGATTTCTAGGGGTTTTGCAATTCTTGTTACATTTTGGTACATTTTGGAATCCCACTAACCATTGTCTCAGATCGGGATAGTCAATTTATCAACACATTCTAGTCAAGCCTCTAGTCACTATTGAACACCAAGCTCTCCAAATCCATGGCCTTCCACCCCTAGACAGATGGCCAAACCGAGGTTGTAAATCGAATTATTGTGCATATCCTTCACATGTATAATTCAAATCACCCTTACACATGGGATGAGAGCCTTCCCTATCTCCATCATAGCTACAACTGATCCCTGCATAGCTCAACGGGCCACAACCCCTTTTAGGTGGGGTTGGGATTCCAACCATTGGGTCCCATAGATGTTGCACTTCCCCTTGTGGTCACCTCGACCAACTCATCTCCTACTCCAACTGAAGATGAAAAAGTCACTCAGTTCATTGAGCAGATCCATCACATCCGCCAATAGGTTCAAGATATCCTATAGAAGTCTAATGAAAAGTACAAATAGTGCCATGATCAACATCGGGTGCCACATAAGTTTCAGGTGGGCGACAAAGTTTGGTTGCACTTGCAAAAAGAACGCCTTATAGGTCCCCATCGGAAGATTCACCCACTCTGTTATGGGTCATACACTATCACCAAGGCTGTGGAGGACAATGCTTTTGAGCTCAACATTCCTCCCTTCCTTGGCCTGCACCCAATGTTCAACGTGGATCTCCTTCGCCCTTATTTACCACCATTATTGGACACCTCAGAAGTAGCAGAACAACTGACACCAACAGAGATCAACCTTGACTACATACAACAGGAATCCAATGATCATATTGTGGACACACAGATCACAGGAACTTGACAACAAAGGATCCATCTTTATCGAGTCGTCAAAGCAGGGCAACTTCTACACAAAGGCAAGTGGCTCACCCGGGGCCAAATTCAACAGAAATTTCCTCATCTGATGGGGGACCTCAACGCAATGGAGACCATTTCTTTATAAGGAGGGAGGATTGATCCATATGGATATTGGTGGCCACCCACCTTTTCCAACTGGCTCAAAACAACTTTCTGACAATTTTGGCAATTTACTATTTTCAGCAGTTTTAACTTTCGGGGCCATTTTGAGGGCCTAAATGAAGGTTTTTTGGGATCGAGATCATCATTGGTAGCCGAAGGAATGATTGAGCCCCCAAAATGAATCTCCTTGATGATACCTTTCCAATGGTCTATCACACACCTAAAATAGATATCGTAGGAAAAAGTTATGACCCCGGGAAGTTGATGTACTAACTTACCCAAACGAGGCCCACATGACTTTTGGCGCTTTATCTACTAGGGTTAGGTTTTTGGATGTCTAGGGTTTTTGGAATTCTTGTTTATTGTAAAAAGGCCTTCATATCCTCATTGTAATATTCTTCTTGCGAATGTGCGCAGCCGTCACATCTCTTCTCAGAGATAAGTCGCCACCATTCCAGCAAGCTTGTTTCCATTGCATTTTACAATTTCAGCTTATTTCGTTATTGAATAGAAAATCAGTTTTAATGTATCTCTGTTATTTTGCATTAAGCACCTGTTAATAATCTATATTCATTTTGTTTTTCTCATAAAATCCGGATCACATTATCTAACACCCCCTTTTAATGCCAAATGTATAATATGATAAGTTATAAGAACTTTATTAACTTATTCTAGTTGAGGGACTTAGTGATAATGTCTACAACTTAATCCTTTCTTCTTCAATAGTATACATCGACTTGTCCTTTTATAAGAAACTCTCTGATATAATGATGGTGAACATTAATATGCTTGCTATAAGCACAAAATACTGTATTTTATTATCACAATGGATAATCATAGATCCACTTATCTCTATCCTCAAGTTATAGAATATTCTTCTTAGCCACATGGCTTATTATCTAACAATGACAAGTGCCTTATACTCCACGTTAATGGAAGATAGTTAAATTGTAATATCCCCCGGTAGTGCCCCAATTATATTATGAATAGTAATAATGTTTTGTAGGCTGGTGAGCCGAGTATTGATAAGTTGGTGGGCTTATGTGTTTATTAGGCCGGAGGGCCTAAGTGTTAAGGCCTGGAGCCTGATTTTGTATATGTAATTATGCAGATCATTAATATAATATACAAACATCGTTGCATGTCGACCGACCAAGAAGAAAGAGTGATGTGGGACTAAGCTTCCACAGTATGGGTAAGGGAGAGGGGGCTGAGAGGTAGGAAGAGGGGATAAGCTTGAGGGATTAAGTCCTTAGGAATAAGAATTTATTATTATTCCAAAGTGGTGTGAAAGGTATGCTTTTATCCTAAGTCCTAGGAGAGGCAAAGCATGCAACCCCAACGTGTGAAAAAGGGAATGCATACTTGATGGAGTGCATGCAACTTCATGGGCAACATGTTTCAGCCCAGGCACATGCAATTTAACCCAAGAATTGAGTCGGGATGGGGGTTTGTCCTCCATTCTATCGTCGATTGTCTAAACCGTGGGGAGTCTATGAACGAACTTTGCTTAATTTTCTTATCATGCAATCTTGAAAACCAGAACTGGAAGTTGACCAGTGTATTCTTGTGAATTTTGTGGCCTCTGTATTCATCCTTTGCAATGTTCACTCACGCACCTGAGACCTAAAATCTGTCACCTAAGTCATTATGTGAACCTTCCATATTGCACCTGAGTTCACTGGAATCATTCCCGAGAACCATTTTGTCTCTACATTGGACCTCTGCATAGCCACGCACCTCTGAAGCTGACCAGCGTCTTCTTAGAAACCTGAGAAATTGTCTATGTCGTGTGTGTTATAACTGTGGGTTGTTGTGGCCACACAGTCCCTTGGCTGAGTGTGATTTTATACTTTCATATGATCCTTGCTGAGCCTTGTTGTCCTCCTTGTGCTGGAACGAATCTGAAGAAGCAGGTTTTTGAGCCTGTGTGCAACACTCTCTCCAGATGAGAGAGTTGGTTGTGGTTGAAGAAGTAGGTGGTCAGGCCTGTGAGCGACTCTCTCCAGGTGAGAGAGTGCACGGAGGAAGTGAGAACTCCTAGAAGGAGTCTTGTAGCTGCCACAAAGCTTGGAGAATTTTGGTCCGGTCTGTTGCTAAAGCCCAAGGAAAGGAAGGTTTAACAGCCGAAGGACTGTCTTGGTGGCAGTGAAGGTGTATACTCATGGGGTGGGACAGGCATGTGGGGAATGAGAGTCTGTGATTAGTGGGCATAACTGGCTCCTAGGAGAGAATCCTTCCTCATAAATTGTGTGTCTTTCGTTGACCTTTCCTAGCCTAGGATTCCCTTGCTTGGTGGAGCTTAGTCCCAGCTTGGGGGTGACCTATTGCTGAGAGTGATGAGTAGCATGGTCTAAGGTTGGGAGGTTTGTGGAAGGTCTGCACGTAGTTGGTGGTGTATTACAGTTTCAAACATAAGTATCATTATGTGTTTTAATTTTGTACTTAATTAAAAAGCATGTTCTGTGATACTTGTGATATTATCATGTATTATGTTGCTAGTTTGAATTTTTGTTAATTATGTTTAAGTCTGTATGATAACAATAAATCCATGTCAAATGTCTTAATTTGATTTAATTCTTATTCTTTATAAATAATGCATGTTATATATTTAAGTATGAGAATGTTTCCGCGAAGTAGTGTTTCCTGGCAAGTGGGTTGATGGTCGGGGACGTTACAATATGGTATCAGAGCCATGTTGTCAACGTTGAACCTAGATGGATTAGATAACTGGTCTTTGGACCCAAGGTTTCGAGTAGAAATGGTGTTCGGAGGAACCAATTTCGAACCTTAGACTGTTTTTTAGTGCCAAGGGGTTACATTGGTCATGTTACGAAGCTCAGGAGGAGTAGCAGTAGAATAAAACCGCAGCCAGCATGGTATTTGACTAGAGAGAGAGAGTGCTCAACACTTGGGGTGTTGGAGCCATAGGATCTGTTCAAATGGAAGGGAAATTCAATACGACCATTAGATCTGGAGAAGGTACAGGAGGGTTATCATGGAAGCCCTTCGGAGTTCGACAATCGGGAGAAGCGAGGTGCACGGAGGCATAAACGCCCGAAACTCGAAACCCTGAAGTCCTGAGGGAGATCTGCATCGTAGATCTGGAGAAAAGAGCTTGATTGTTAGATCAAGCAGAAGAGAAGATTGTAATTTTGGGAGTTTGGTTGTCGGGAAAAGTGGGATGTGTCGTTGCACAAACTCCTGAAGTGTGAAATTCTAAAGTGAAAGAGTAGACATTGTGGGGTCGGATGACGTCGCTAGTATTCCACCATGTGGCATCCTGTGTGAGCAGGGTTAGTGGGGCCCAAGTTTACGTAACATAGTTAAGGTTTGGAAGACCCACAATGACATTGATCACGATACATCAAGATCAACGACCAGGAGATATTGCGGGGACCCAAGTTGCACAGAAGACAATTATCCAAGGTGGTCCCAAAATCCAAACTGTGGTTTCACTGAGGGGTTACATGTCAGCGTCAAGAGAATTGCGGAATGAAGGGTGGGTTACTCCAAAACCATTATTGCATGCCCCTACAATTGGGAAAATGTTAAGTGATGTAAGGTAATGACATCACCTAAGGTTATGTGAAAGTGTTCGGGGTGTGCGGTTGTGAAATCTTCTAAAGTCCTGAAGTACCGTAACTCAAAGGCCTAAGGTTCCATAGTGAGTGTTAGACGTTGGATTCTAGGTATATGTGGACAGTTGATCCGCCCTACATCACAAGTTTGTTAGTCTGAAATTCGAGAAATTGTTGTGAAGTGCTTTGAAACCTCCTGAAACGCGAAGTCGCAAAGTGCCCTTTTTGCTAAGCGAGTGGTCATGACCCATGATCACATGGGTTGGGGATTAAGAGAGAAGGGGATAGATCTTGAAGGATTGTTACAGAGTCGAGCATAGCTCAGAAAATTCATGAAATATGAACGTTTTCTTCATTCAGATTTGTTTATGAATGTTGTGGGATTTGTTAAGGAATAATGGCATGACAAATTTCGATTGTCTGCACATTGTGTTTGCAGAAGTTTAGCGAGTGCCAGAACCAAGTACAATTTCCACTGAGTGCAAGAGAAATGGAAGAGACATAGAATTATTCCATTTCAAAGAAGGAAGCTAAATGGATGGATGTTCATTTGGGATTTGAAGGTTCGAACTCCAATGGGCATGGAAAAGAGATAGATAAGGAAGGGAATATGATGAAGATCATTGAAAAATTGCAGAAAGATGCCCAAACTCACCGAACAGACAGCAAAAAGCTTAGGAAAGCTCGGGATAAACAAGGTGAATTCAACTTAAAGTTGATGAAGAGTCTGGAGAGAATAGAAAATAAGTTGGACCAAGAGAGAGACTCGAGCAAAACCGGGAGTCACCTGAATTCTGAGGGAAGAAGATCAAGGAGTGTTGGTAAACACCATCATCACTCCCAAGGTCACTCCAAGAGGAGGGCACACAGTAGTTCAAGCCCATCTCCTACTAGAAATCACAAGATATCTGGAGTGGATGAATTGAAGGGTGAAATGAACAAGATTAAGCCTCCAACATTTGATGGAGAACATAAGAAGGAGGAAGATGTCGAGACACGGTTGCTTGGTATGAGGAAATATTTCCAACTGCAGAATTATTCCTCTCATGCAGAAGGAAGAATTGCAATGTATCAACTGAAGGGAAAGGCATCCATGTGGTGGGATTAGCTTGTGCAGGTGCAACACATTAGAGAGAAAGATATCACTTGGGAAGAATTCAAGAGATATTTCGAGAAGAAATACTTGACTAAAAGATACTATGAGAGAAAGATGAAAGAGTTCTTTGAACTCAAGTTGGGCAGCATGACCATTGATGAATAAGAATGAAGGTTTTTGGAATTACTGAAGTATATTTCATTCATAAAGGATGAGACTGTCAATATTCAAAGGTATATGAGTGGACTACCACCTTCCATTGGGGACAAGATCAAGTATGATGACCCAAAAACTATGGAAGAAACGATAAGAAGAGTGAAATGCTTATATGAGCAGCAAAGAGAGAAGCCTAATTTCTGGAAGGCTTGGGAAGACAAGAATAAATTCAAGATGGATCAGAGGAAGAAGGGAACTAAAACACCCTTTTTCAGAAACAGTCCTCAAGGACAACCATCTTTTAGAGAGCCCAGGAAGGTTGAAGTAGGTGGGAAAATGCCAAGACCGCCACCTATGGAATGTTGGGATTGTAAAGAAAACCATAGGTACAGAGATTGCCCCCACAGAAATGATAAAGTGAGAGTTGTCCACAATGTATAGCGATCTGAAACAATGGAGGACATGGCCAGTATAATTCCAAGGATCTATGCAGCCCTGGACAACAAGCAAGCTGAATATCAGTCGCACATGATTGAAGTGGAAGGTATGATTAACAACCAACCATTTAATATTTTAATTGATTCAGGGGCTAGCCATAGTTATATAGATCCTAGAGTGGTGGAAAGTTTTCAGTTTTCAAGAAGAAAACATGGAAAATCTTGGTTAGTGCAGCTGGTTATAGGAACCAAGAGAAGAGTTAAAGAATTGGTTAAGTCATGTCCAGTGGACATGAATGGACTGAGCACAAAGGCTGAATTGAGCATTCTACCTTTAGGCTCTTCTGATTGCCTAATTGGGATGGAATGGTTGGACCAGCACCGTGCCATATTGGACTGTCATAATAAGGCATTCACTTGCCTAGATGAGGAAGGAGATCGAAAAACAGTCCAAGGAATTCCTAGAGTTGTTGTTGTCATAGAAATCCCAGCAATACATCTAAAGAAGTGCTTCAGGAAAGGTTGTCAATTATTTGCAACCCACTTGGAGGAAGCACATAAGGATAAGGTGTCAAATATTGAATATCATGTGGTACTAAAGGAGTTTGAGGATATATTCCATGAGGTACTAGGACTACCTCCGAAAAGAGATATAGACTTCTCTGTAAACTTGATTCGTGGAGCAACTCCAATGTCGAAAACTCCTTATAGAATGAGTACGTTGGAGCTAAAAGAACTGCAACTGCAACTTGAATAGCTTCTGAAGAAGGGATATATACGCCCAAGTGTTTCACCTTGGGGTGCCTCGGTCCTATTCATGAAGAAGAAGGATGGGACGCTGAGATTTTGTATCGATTTCAAACAATTGAACAAAGTAACTATAAAGAACAAATATCCTCTACCGAGGATTGATGACCTCTTCGATCAGTTAAAGGATGTGAAGATATTTTTGAAGATAGACCTCAGGTCAGGATATCACTAGGTAAGGATAAAGGATGAAGACATCAGCAAGACCTCCTTTAGAACAAGATATGGTCATTATGAGTTCACAGTGGTTCTGTTTGGGCTGTCAAACGCACATATTGGTTTTATGTGCCTGATGAATGGTGTATTTAGGGACTATCTAGACAAGTTCGTCATAGTCTTCCTGGATGACATTCTAGTGTATTCCAAGTCAGAGGAAGAGCGTGAAAAACATCTTAGGATGGTGTTCCAGGTGCTAAGAGAGCACCAACTCTATTCCAAGTTGAGAAAGTGCTTGTTTTATCAGGAGCAGATCCATTACTTAGGGCATATTATTTCGAAGGATGGGATAGATGTAGACCCTGAGAAGATTGAGGCCATCAGAGAATGGTCAGTGCCAAGGAATGTGACAGAATTTAAATCCTTTATGGGTCTAGCTAGTTATTACATAAGGTTTATCGCAGGGTTCTCGAGGATAGCGCACCTTATCACTTCCTTGCAAAGGAAGGAGAATAATTTTCAGCGGGCAGAAGATTGTGAGAAAAGCTTTCAGCGATTGAAGCAACTGTTAACCAGTGCTCCAATCCTAAGGATTGCAGATCCAAATGAAGACTTTGTGGTGTGCACAGATGCATGAAAACAAGGATCGGGAGGAGTCCTCAGTCAGAATGGATTTGTAATTTGTTATGAATCCAGAAAGATAAAAGAGCACGAAAGGAACTATGAAACTCATAGTTGTCATCCATAGTACACGATCTAAAGAAATGGAGGCATTACCTCATGGGAAGGAGGTTCGAACTAAGAACATACCATAATGGTCTGAAGTATTTGTTTAACCAACCAACCTTGAATGTTAGGCAGAGTAGGTGGCTGGATTTTCCGTGTGAGTACGATTTTGATATCCATCATATCAAAGGGAAGGAGAATAAAGTGGTTGATGCACTCAGTATGAGAGTACACAAATTACATGCTACAACCATTAGCATGTACCGAACTAATATAAAAGGCAAAATTTTGGAAGCTGCAAATGCAAATTTGCAGTACATGGAGTCGGTAGATAATATACAGCAAGGTGAGATGCCAAAGAAAGTGGAAAATTATAAATTGGAAACCGATGGAACACTTCTGTACAAGAACATAATTTATGTACCTAATTCCTAGGACATGAAACTTATGATTTTGCATGAAATGCATAATGTGCCTTATGTAGGGCACCCTGGATATCATAAAGATGTGGCAATAGTCAAGAGCCATTATTTTTGGCCAGGTATAAAGAAAGAGATTGTTGAATACATCGCCAAATGTATGGAGTGCCAGAAGGTTAAAGATGAGCACAGGCACCCAGCGGGGTTGTTGAAACCTTTACCCATTATTGAGTAGAAGTGGGAAGTGGTGACAATGGATTTCATCACCGGATTGCCGAGAACCAGCAAGCAGAATGATTCAATCATGGTGGTGGTGGATAAGCTTACGAAACCTGCCCATTTCATTTCGTTAAAGACTACTCACAAGGAATTGGATGTTGTCGACATCTTTATGAAGGAGGTGGCACAATTGCACAAAATTCCCAAGACAATTGTGTTCGACATAGACCTGAAATTCACCTCGAATTTCTGGAAAGGGTTATTCAAAGGGTTCAGAACGAATTTGAACTTCAATACAGCTTATCATCCTAAGTCTGATGGACAGACAGAGAGGATGAACAGAGTAATAGAAGACACACTAAGGATGTATGTGATGGAAAAACCATCGAAATGGGAATACTACCTGCACTTGGTAGAATTCACCTACAACAATGGGTATCAAGCATCATTGAAGATGATCCCATTTGAAGCACTTTATGGAAGAAAGTGAAATACTCCAGTAAGCTGGGATAATCCAACTGATAGGGTGGTAGTTGGGCCAAAGTTTCTCAAGGAAATGGAAGAACAGATGCTAAAAATTAAGCAGAATTTGAAAACTTCCCAAGACAGGCAGAAAATTTATGCTGATAAGAACAGAACCCACAGAGATTTTAAAGTGGGTGACCATGTTTTCCTGAAAGTAAAAGCCAATAGAAGTTCCCTGAGTCTGGGAAACTGCGCCAAGTTGGCAACCAGATTTTGTGGGCCATTTGAAATCCTAGAAAGGATTGGGCCAGTTGCATATATGCTTTCATTACTTGCATCCATGACTGTACATAATGTATTTCATGTTTCGTTGCTTAAGAAATATATACCTTATGCTAATCATGTTATCGATTGGAATGTGATTCAGGTGGAGCAAGAATGTGTCTTGCAAGTGCATCCTTTGTGCATATTGGACTGGAAAAGAAAACAGCTTCAGAATCGAGCCATAGGGCTTGTAAAGGTCTAGTGGAACTGGTACGATCCTGAGGACGTGACATGGGAGCATGAGAATGCTATGCGGGAAAAATACCTGCATCCTTTTGAAGATTTTGAAAATCTTGTTGATGTTGTGTAAAGAGTTGCACCGAGTACAGTGCAAAAATAAGGGGAGGGGACTGTGATATCCCTCGATAGTGCCCCAATTATATTATGAATTGTAATCATGTTTTGTAGGCTGGTGAGTCGAGTATTGATAAGCTGGTGGGATTATTGTTTATTAGGCCAGAGAGCCTAAGTGTTAAGGCCAGGAGCCTGATTTTGTATATGTAATTATGCAGATCATTAATATAATATATCAACATCGTTGCAAGTCGACCGACCACGAAGAAAGAGTGATGGGGGACTAAGTTTCCACAGTATGGGTAAGGGAGAGGGGGTTGAGAGGTAGGAAGAGGGGCTAAGCTTGAGGGTTTAATTCCTTAGGAATAATAATTTATTATTATTACAAAGTGGTGTGAAAGGTATTTTTTTATCCTAAATCCCGGGAAAGGCAATGCATGCAACCCCAATGTGTGCAAAAGGAAATGCATACTTAAGGGAGTGCATGCAGCTTCATGAGTGACATGTGTTGGCCCAGGCACGTGCAATTTAACCAAAGAATTGAGTTGGGATGGGGGTTCTTCCTCCATTCTTTCGTTGGTTGTCTGAACCGTGGGGATTCTGTGAACAACCTCTGCTTAATTTTCCTATCACATAATTCTGAAAAACAGAACCAGAAGTCGACCGGTGTATTCCTGTGAATTTCTTGGCCTCTGTATTCGTCCTTTGCAATGTTCACGCACGCACCTGAGCCCCAAAATTTGTCACCTGATTCATTATGTGAACCTTCCATACTCCGCATGAGTTCACGGGAATCATTCCTGAGAACTGTTTTGTCTCTACACTAGACCTCTGCATAGACATGCACCTCTGAAGCCGACCCGCGTCTTCTGTGAAACCTGAGAAATTGTCTATGTCGTGTGTGTTATAATTGTGGGTTGTTGTGTCCACAGAGTCCCTTGGTTGAGTGTGATTTTCTACCATCATTTGTTCCTTCTTGAGCCTTTTTGTCCTCCTTATGCTGGAATGGAGTTGAAGAAGCAAATTGTCAAGCATGTGTGCAACACTCTCTCTAGGTGAGAGAGGTGGTTGTGGTTGAAGAAGCAGGTGGTCAGGCTAGTGAGCGACTCTCTCCAGGTGAGAGAGTGTGCAGAGGAAGTGAGAACTCCTGGAAGGAGTCCTATAGCTGCCACAAAGCTCAGAGAATTTCAGTCTAGTCTGTTGCTGAAGCCCAAGGCAAGGGAGGTTTAGCAGGCAAAGGATTGTCTTGGTGACAATGAAGGTGTATACTCTTGGGGTGGGATAGGCATGTGGGGAATGAGAGTCTGTGAGAAGTGTGCATAAGTGGCTCCTGGGAGAGAATCCTTCCTCATAAACTATGTGTCTTCCGTTGACCTTGCCTAGCCCAGGATTCCCTTGCCTAGTGGAGCTTAGTCCCAGCTCGGGGATGACCTACTGCTGAGAGTGATGAGCAGTGCAATCTAAGCCTGGGAGGTTCATGGAAGGTCTACACACAATTGGTGGTGTATTACAGTTTCAAAGAGAAGTATCATTATGTGTTTTAATTCTGTACTTAATTAAATTGCATGTTTTGTGATACTTGTAATATTATCATGTATTTCGTTGCTAGTTTGAATTGTTGTTAATTATGTTTAAGTATGTATAACAACAATAAATCCATGTCAAATGTCTTAATTTGATTTAATGTTTTTTCTTTATAAATAATGCATGTTATATATTTAAGTATGAGAATGTTTCCGTGAAGTAGCATTTCCTGGCAAGTGGGTTGATGACCGGGGACATTACATAAATAGTTCTATACTTTACAATTAAATGGATCTTAAACCAAGATAAAACAAATTCCCTCTGGTTGAGTTCTAATTATTAATGTACCTTACCCAATTAGAGTTATTGAACAATTTATAAAAGAATCCTACATCTCTATTAGTCCTCATGGGGTGGTCCAACAGTTACATTATTGGGCTCTTAGACCTTAGACCTAGGTGAAAATCCCATGGGGGCTTGGTTACACTCTACCATAGGTATAGTCGATACTCTTGTAGGGTCTCATCAGGCAGGGCCCTATAATAGGTTTCTTCATTCAACTAATCTTTTATATAAAGTTTTATAAACTTCTTTTGAGCAGTCAAATTGACTCGGTTTGGGCTTCACATTTTAGGGTGTAGTAGTATCCTTATAATATTCTATTATAAACCTTTATAGTTGATTATTGACACACTTTATCTCAGAGAAATATATGCCTTTATCTTCCTACCATATCTCCATGCTAAGATAATAATGTAGTAGTCCTAAGTCTATCATCTCGAACTACTTCTTAAAAACTTATGCAATACCTTTAATAAGATCTTTCTAACTCCTAATGATGATCAAATCATCCACATAAATAACTACAAGAATTGCTTCACCATTTACTTTACATACAAATTTGATGATGTGAGGGCTTAGTGAAACTATGTTGGATAAGATAGAAATTACAATACAATGTGAGTAATTACGTTACCTCACTGATACGAATGACATGAAAAAATTGATGATGACACCCTCTTAGCGACCCGTTGATAAGAGAAACAAGGGTGAACTAGGTGGCTTTGGGGCCTCCACCAACCCAACAAAGTCTCCCACCCACACCACGACTTGACCTTCAACAAATTGGTGATGAGGATAAAGACCTTGTTTGAGGGACATAATGTAATATTTGTGCATTATGTGTTTCGACTCTTGACTCAGTTGACACCCTAAATACGAGTAAGTTCTAAAAGGTTTCAAAGGTTATAAACATATTTGTGCATTATTTTAACTAACATATTTGTGCATTATTTAATTGATATTTGTGTATAATTTTAATGACAAAAATCAGCAAGCTAAAAATTTTGTCAAACATTTAGCAACCTAGACATAATTGTCTTTCATGAAATTCCGAAATGTCCTAAACCCATATTCAGAAATTACCATAAGAAGAATTGCTAAGCAAAAATGCAGTGGAAATAAACACAATGGACATCAACCCATAAAACTCGAAAATTTAGGCAAAATCCAGGGAAAACCCCAATGTGGGTAAACCAAACGAGAGAGAGAGAGAGAGAGAGAGAGAGAGAGATTTTATTTATTTCTTCAGGAAAGTGTATTACAACAACATACTCACAACTTTCAGCCAAGAAGAAATACCTCACAGCAACAAAAATTGTCCCAAAATTTTATGCCTTGAAAAACGTGCCAAAATCCATACAATTGTACGGCCTCCTCTATTTGTGTGCCTCAAAAAATGTGCCCAGTTGTGTGATGTATGAAATGCATAATACGACCTAGCAGCAGCAAGAAACTCCAAAAGTATGTAACAATTTCTATGCCAAAGGGTTGCCTCAAAAATCATGCTCTCCTTCCTATTGTACGGATCTGTACAGTACGGCCCAACATAGAAAAATAGAACAACACTCACACATAAAATATTCCTTTGGATTTGTGCCCTCCTTCTCCTTGGGAAATGTGCCCACCAAGCTACTCACTTTCCTCTCTCAAGATCTCTCGAAAAATATCGCTCAATCTCATCTCGATGTGTCTTGCACACTACCCAATGTCTTCTTTTATAAATCTGAAAATGACATTTTCCCTCCAAAGTGTCTTTTCACCTTCCCCAACCCTAAATCCAAAGGACAATATTAAATCTTTCCTTTTTCAAGATCAAGGGTCATGATCCCTTCCCTCCAAAATGAATCGCTTAAAATATTAAAGTAATTTCACTTTATTACATAAGTGTACTTTATGAAATAAAGTCACTTTAAAATTAGAACGTACACTTTATTAAAAAGTCACTTTAATAAAAGAACCACTTTCTAAAAACTTAATAAAAACCCATTACAAAGTTAAGTGCCTGGTTGTATAAATATAAGGTTACATCCGCATTCAAGAGAAAATATGCGGAGTACCTCCCGAGCTAAAAAGATAACACTCCCTCTTAGCAAGGGAAGTACTCGTTGCCATCACTATCATCTACTTCCATCACACTGTGCTCTATAGTATCTCCCTTTGAACCTAGATCCATCCTCAACACTTGCACAAAAGTTGAACTAGAAGATCTTCTCCTGGAAACAACCTGGAACCCTGAGCTCACTTCATCCTGAGCATTGGTTCGATCAACCTGGTTGAGTCTCCTGCCAGTCCTCAGAAGAGACTTACTCTCTTCTCTTGGAATGCGAGATTGAATCCTTGGCACCACCACAGTCTCAGGAGCCTCCTCATGCTCCTCATCTGATGTTGAATCATACACTGAAGGTTGTCCTCTCAACATATACAACCTGTCCACCCGGTTACCGATAAGTTGCAACTCCACCAGGTCCACTTTCTCCCTGTAGATAAATACATGTTCCCTCTTGAACAATATGTAATATCCTACATCCTCCAAGGCTGAGACTGAGAGCAAGTTAACCCTCAACCCTGGAACAAAGAGAACTCCATCAAGCTCCAAGAGTTCCCCAAACTCGAGTTGGAATCTAACACTCCCAACTCCACGTACAACTCTCGCCATACCACCTTCATTTACCACCTGTCGGCTAGGACCAGTTTCTATGAAATCTAGGAATACTTGCAATATTCTCGTCATGTGGAAAGAGGCTCCACTATCCACAATCTATCTGATATCACCTCCAAATCCTCCGCTGCCGACATTGGAAACTAGGGTCACCAAAGAAAATTCCCTGTCGTACTTTAAAGCAAAGTCCTCCATGGTTGTTGTAGCAACTGTCTCAGGCCCCTCCGGTTTCGTCTTCTTCTTCCTCTCAGGACAACGAGAGGAAAGGTGTCCCAAATGGTTACAACAATAGCATCTGAATTTACTCAAGTCCCTTTCATAACTTCCTTTCTTCTTGCTCTTTGCAGCAAGAGAAACATTCTCATCAACTCTGTTTGTCTTCTGTTCATTGCTCTGAGATATTTCCTGGATCTCCTCCTGAGTGAAATAATCCCACGGTCTGCTCCAATCTGGTAGATGCTCACGTCCCACCACACACTTCATGAAGACTTCCCATTCTTTGGTGAAGCCATTTAAGGCTATCCTCACCAACTCAAAATCCATTATGACCTCTCCAACAGCAACCAACTCATCTTTTACTTGAGCTACCAGGGTAAGATAATAAGAGACACTCTCCTCCTTACCCATCTTGGTATCATGCAGCTTAGCCTTCAAGGCCATCTTCTGGTTCTCGTTCTTCTCCTCAAACAAGTTCTTAAGTGCATCCCACATCTCCTTGGCAGTATTTTTCTCAGCCAAGTGTGGGATAAGGTGATCATTCACCCCATCCAGAATAATCCTATGAGCCTTGGCTTACTTGACCTCATGAAATTCCAAAGCAACAGGATCTGTTGCGGGAGCTGCCACAACAAAGTTGACATAGTTATAAATTGTGTTCTCCTTGAGAACAACTGACAATCAGACCTTCCACTGCAAATAGTTAGAAATGCCATCCAATTGATCCTCAAATCTAATGTGTGTAGCCATATTCCCTGTCACAACCCAAGGAAAACAATCACACCCTTTCCCTCTTCAACTTTTCCCAAAAATCACACTTCCCACTGTCACTCAGAGCCCAAGCTCTGATACCATGTAGATTTTTAATAACAAAAATCAGCAAGCTAATTTTTTTGTCAAACACATAGAAACCTAGAGATAATTGTCTTCCATGAACTTCTGAAATGTCCCAAACCCATATTCAGAAATTACCATAAGAAGAAATATGCATTGCTAAGCAAATATGCAGCGGAAATAAACACAATGGACAACAACCCATAAAAATTAGAAATTTAGGCAAAAGCCAAGGAAACCCCCAATGTGAGGAAACCCAACGAGAGAGAGAGAGAGATTTTATTTATTGCTTCAAGAAAGTGTGTTACAACAACATACTCAAACCTTCCAACCAAGAAGAAATACCTCAGCAACAAAAATTGTCCCAGAATTTTATTCCTTGAAAAAAGTGCCCAAATCCATACAGGTGTACGACCTCCTCTATTTATGTGCCTCGAAAAACATGCCCAGTTGTGTGTTGTAAGGCCTGCACAGTATGGCCCAGCAGCAGTAAGAAAAATCCAAAATTTTTCCTTGATTTCTGTGCCAAAGGCCTGCCTCAAAAATTGTTCCTTCCTTCCTATTGTACAGATTGTATGGATCCGTACAGTACGGCCCAACACAGAAAATTAGAACAGCACTCACACAAAAAAATTTCCTTGGGATTTGCACCCTCCTTCTCCTTGGGAAATGTGCCCACCAAGATGCTCACTTAACTCTCTCAAGATCTCTCGAAAAATATCTCTCAATCTCCTCTCGATGTGTCTTGCACACTACCCAATGCCTTCTTTTATAAATCTGAAAATGACATTTTCCCTACAAAGTGTCTTTTCACCTTCCCCAACCCTAAATCCAAAGGTCAATATTAAATCTTTCCTTTTTCAAGATCAAGGATCTTGATCCATTCCCTCCAAAATGAATCACTTAAAATATTAAAGCAATTTCACTTTATTACATAAGTGTACTTTATGAAATAAAGTCACTTTAAAATTAGAAGGTACACTTTATTAAAAAGTCACTTTAATAAAATAACCACTTTCAAACCCATATAACTCCTTTAAATTTTATGCCACTCAAAATTTTAAGCTCGACATACCTTGAATGTCAAAGTAAGAGAAACAAAACTTATAAATCACTAGGAATATAGTCACATAGTAACACAAAGGACCATGCCCTTTTGCAAATAATTTCATGGATATCATGTTTAATGTTGCCATAATGCTACCATAATGTATATAAAAAAGTATATTTGCAACTTATCTAATATAATTGTGGTCATAGTTTGATGCCTCCAAAAATTGTCATACATCACACTTGCAAGCAATGCAAACAAGTATTTTGCATAAGCCTTTATTCCATCATCCAAACATTTATATTTATTCACAAAATAACATAGGTGATCTGAAAATAGAATGCTGACTTGTTATGCTATGCAAGCACCCCTACTTCATTAAAATAAACTTTACAGGACCTTGCTTCATGTGTATAAATATGCAATATAAACTTATGTGTTAATTTCATGCTTCTTCCTTTAAATGTTTATGTATGAGGAGATGTTCTTGTAAATGGTTAAATATGTACTTCAAATAAATACATAGCAACAATACTTGCAGCAAATAAACCATCAAACTCACAACAAGAACAAGTTGATAAAGGAGTTCACCCCCCTCCGGGCTACATCTCCTTGAGCCTCCATAATGGACTTGGCTCTCTGGGATTAATTTGTCAAAAGTTCTTTTACAAGATGCTTCTCAACTCCAATAGAAAAATAGACTGCACCATTGAGATCAGAACACATAAAAACCCCAAAAATGACTAATACAACTCTGAAAACGAATCATGGCTCATCCGGGCATGACCTCTTCTACATGTGGCCATAAGCTTCCCTGAACTTATCTTTGGAAAAAACACCTGTAAAAGTCCTCAACAACCTCTGAAACCTGTCCCAATGTGTTCAGAGCATATCGATTAGCCAAAAATGATTATTCAATCTCAGAAAACAAATATAGGCTCACCAAACCATGTCCTCCATCAAAGAGGGCTTCAAGTTCCCTGGAGCTTCCTGAAAATTCAATGGTGAAAAACTTGTAGAAGAAGTCTTCAAATGGCTGTGAAAATGGCACCAATGGATCCAGCACGTCCAAGAACCCCTGGCTGGGCTTTTACGGCACCTCAATCAGCCAAACAATGAAGAAGTTAGGCCTCCTCCATCTTCCTCCTTCAACTTTGCTGGAACTGGCTCTACAAAACGCACCTCTGTGTGCATGAACCCAGAACACGCTCCAAACGTGCGTTTAAACCCAGCACCGAGCGGTTCTGAAAAATGGTCCAAACTGTAGGACAGTTAGGGCGCCTCCAGCCCCCAACCACCTAGTTCTCGGGCATATGGCCATACGACCTCGAGCTAAAAGCAAAAGTTGGTTAAGCTTGTTATAACCATTTGAAACCGCGAGCATTAACAACCATGTGCATACAAAACTTTGGGTTGTTGTTATAAAACCACGCCACATTACACAATGGAATAACCGGCATAATATAATGCATAAACTTTGGTCCCGTATTTAAATACGCGCACATATACATGGTTATAACATATGGTTTAAATGTTATGGTATAATCATATGTTGTAACGGAACCATATTATAATCCACGCGCCAACAAAAAATGTGGTCATATATATCGATGCAAACGCATGACCAAGGGCTGGGCTAGGCCCGGCCCGGTCGCAGCCCAAAACAACCCAACTATCGATTTTAAATATATTAAAACACATAGTTTTAATAAGAACCAATATGTGGCCCAATGATCGGGCGGTCGTGTGAAGGCGTTGACTCTGTGGGGAGGTTCGGGGGTCGAACACCGTGGCCCCCAATACATTTTGTATAAAAACCAACAAGCCAATAAACGAGGGACACGTGGCACCCATGGATTGGGCCATGTGTCCTTACACTATTCACCAACTACAGGATACGTGTCACCACTTAATTCGTCGAAAACCAATCAATGAAAAAACGCCACGTCACCTATCTGCCACGTCACTGTATGGATGGTACAGCCCTGCCACGTCAGCCGATGATGTCACCCGTGCTACGTGTCACCCTTCCAGTGGTGACACGTGTCACCTTCGGATTGGCCCAACTGTGCCCCAAAAAGTCCAAAACTACATGCCACGTGTCACTCCCTGAAGCCGCCACATGTCCTGTACAGACCTGCCACATGTCCTGTACGGACCTGACACGTGTCCTATACGGACTTTATGGACAGGTACAGTCAGCATCTAAAATTTTTGCCTGTTTGGCTCGATGAACAGATTGCAATATCTTCTCCATACAGACTCCGTTTGAGAAAGTAAATATATCACCAGAATCAGGAAGACGAGACGGACGCAATGGCACCATTTTTGTCGCATTCTGAGCACTTTGAAAATTGAGCAAAATTTTGACCCCTGGTCCAGATTTTGATCACACCTTCCCACTGAAAGGCTTTTGGACCCACAAAATCTTATCTATCTGTTTTCAAGTTATATCAAAATCTTTTCGACAATCACCTGAATATGTTGACATGCCCTGCACTGCAACTGGCTATGTCCTTCAACCACTGCTCTCTGGTTGCTGCTGACCCACTGCTCTCTCTGTGCTTGGAAGACTGCCAACCTTCCCACTGAGAATCAAGTCCCTCTTTCGAACTCTTTGGCATCAACAAAATCAACTCTCCAATGGCTACAAAAACTTCCTCCAACATCTTGTCACAAGCCAAGAAAACCATCAATCTTGAAAAACAAATCATACAAGACTGAAAAATGATGCCAACAAAAACTTTTTCTCTTCAAACAAACTGTCGCATCTCGTACTTCATCAAAGTAATGGCGTTTTCCTGCATCTCGGTGTACTCAAAATTGACTTACAAGCCAACAAACACCATCGACTAAAACACAAGTCGATCAACACGATCGACACAACATAGTCATCAGAAAAATTATCAACACCAGTCGAGACTCATTGAAACATCAACCTTCCCAAACTGACAAATCGACAAACATGATACATAATCATGTAACAAACATGAATCACTCATGATGAACCATCACCAGGTTCGTTAATTACACATACATAAAAACAAATGCATGTGCCTGACTCCTCAACTCTCCTGCCAGTACAAACATAATTACAACCCCAAAACATATGGGTACTTAAGAGTTGAATACAAAATATAAATGGCTGAAACTTATCATGCTTCCCATAAATGCACACATAATGCTGAAAAGTGCATTTACAATCAGAAAAATGCAAGCGTTACTTGCTTAAGAAATCCAACCATTTCTTACCAAACCAACTGAACGGTGACTTTTTCCGCAGAACATCATCCTCTTGTGAATCATCTTGACTCACGTCAATGATGGAATCTCCACTTCCATTCTTGCCAATCTTCTTATCCAACTGCTTCTTGTGCTATGGATGAGTAGTTGGATGCAACGTCCAACATTGGTCAATGAGATGACCCCGCTTCTGACAATGAGTGCAAACCTTTTGCATCCTCCTTTCACGCTGTCTTTGCTTAGAAAGTTTCCTGAAAGTGGTTAATCTTTTCCAACACTTTGAAACATGATGGTTATACAAACCACAATATGTACAAGGATTCTTTCTTCCAAATTTATCATGCTTAACATAATCAAATG